>JAXQGX010000126.1:0-23430 GCA_037040455.1 Irpex sp. P115-07
CGCCCCGTCCACGCCATCGAGTCCTCGTCAAACGGTCGCGCTCGAATTCCATTGCTTTTCAGCAAGGCCCGCCTGTTTTACCTACTCCATTGCTCCGGCCGAAGATGGTCGCGCAACTTTCAAGCGGGAGCGAGACAACGTCGTCTTATACTTCACACCCGTCGTCTGGTGTGTGGAGAGGGAGTCTCGCGTCAACGCCGTCTACAAGTCCGGGAACCTCGGAGAGTCACTCGAGCAGCGCATGTCCCCCTGCGCGACCGCAGAGCTATTTTGCCGAGTTGCAGATGCAGATGAGGGACAGCGGCGAGTTCGACCCTTCTTCCTTCGATTCTAGATATCCGAGGATCGTGAAAGGAAGCTTTGGAGGGAACGAGAACGGGGACGATAGCCTAGTTGCAAGTTCGACGTCAACATTGAAGGCAAGAGCCCAGACTAACGCGTCTCTCGCGTCTTTGACGATCATGCCGGCTCACGCACCTACGAGAAAGTTGACAAAGAGGAGGCCTCAGGCGCAGAAAGCTAGTAGTACCGGTGCGCGTACGCACCAGCGTTCTAGGTCTGTTACCTTCGAGGACGCGGCCTTATCAGCGCAGCTGCCGTCATCTCCGCCTGGTATCGACGTGAAGCCGCGTTCAAGAGGCCGAACTATCTCACGCGAAGGGGACACTCAGGATGAGAAGAAGCGGTCGACGTCAAGGAGCAAGAGCGTATTACGTATAAAGATACGTAGTCCCTCGTGTAGTGGACGGCACACCGCAGAGGATGACGACAAAGGAGATGAGAAGGTAGATTATCTGCCTCCCGTGCGACCGTTGGAACCGTTGTGGATAGGAAACGGCATGGTGCGTTATGAATCCTCCCGAATAAGTCCACTTTTGCTCAACGCACATACGTTCGGTACAGATGCTCAGCCCCTACTCTCGATATACATACCCCTCATCGACTGACGACTTCTATGGCAAATCTTCTGCCCATACTCCCTTGACCGATTCTACTACCGATGCTCTCACCTCCCTTGCTTTCACTGGCAACACCGGTTTTCTTTCCTCTTCTGCTCTGGCTGCTCTCAGTTCTCGGCTCACGAACAACGGACTGTACAACGACGATCCACCACGACCATCTACTCCCTTTCTCCTTTCCAAAGATTCGGAAGCATTCACATTCGACCCATACGCTGAAGAAAAAGAGAATACGACGACGGACGGGAAACGCGATAACAAGGGTACATTCGGGAAGAAAAGCAAGGATGCCATGTACAAGTCCTCCTTCTCATTCTTGCGTATCGACTCTGCAGCTGCTGCCAAAAGCCCCGAGGTTCACTCTGTACCTATGCAGGTGAAGCAAGAGGAAGACCCCGAGGGCTTGGACGACCTTAGCGCTCTGCCGAAGCCAATACCAAGGAACAGACCGAAAACCAAGGACGACAGCCCTCTGAGGAGATGGACGCTCGCTATGACGGACGTTTCTGATGAAGTGCTAGTGCAGGAGCTGGAGAAGATGCGGATGGAGGCGAGAGGCCCAGCACGGAGGAAGCGTCGTGGGAACCCGAAGAGTCCCACAGCGACCTCGAGTTCTGGTGGACACACTCATACCGACAGTCTCAGTGGAGAAGGGGACCAGAAGGCCATTGTTTGCGGAGGTGAGGAGGATGCGAAGTGGAGGGAGGAGTTGGTGAGGTTTAGGATCTCTCAGGCCGAGAGGAAGCCAGGCGACGAGTCGGACGACGAGAGCGACGACTCACAATCGGAATCAGGCGAGCTCGAGGATTCTCCTCTCGAGTTCACCGTCATGGATGACGCGGGCTGGAAGTCGGCGCGGCGAGCCTTGCTGTGCTGTCGGGAGCTGGTCCGAACGGAACGCAGCTATCAGGCGAGGCTCAGGCAGCTTCTGGCTGGTGAGACGGAGACCCCACCGCCTGCTCTCGCGTTGTCGTATGTCCCTGCTCTGTTGCGTGCCAGTGAGGCGTTGCTGGCTAGGCTTGAGGACGATCCGAGTGCGTGGGGTGTCAGTGCCGCGTTTGTTGGTGTTGAAGAGGAGGTGGAGGCTGCGTTCGTGGCCTGGTGTGGTATTGTTGGTGCGGTGTTCGAAGGTGGAGATGCTTCGTCGGACAGGCCGAGGAAGATCGTGAGGAGCCCGAAGACGTCCTCGATTGGACGTGCAGAGTCTGGCAGTGGTGCTTTCGGGAAGAGAACCACTAGCTCTGCGTCGCTCCAGCAAGCTCAGCCGGAGAGCATCTATCGCAAACGACAGATGTCCTTCTTAGAAGAGGACCCTGCCGAAAGCGGGGCCAATATAGGCATGTTCACCGCCGCCCTCGGAACAGGCCTTGCCTATAACATCGCCCCGTCGGTGTCGACTACCCACCAGTCCACCGACGAGTTTGGCTTGAAGGGTGCAGAGAAGCCTCTCTCGAGCTCTTTATCGATCTCTAGGGCTCTCAAACGCNGGTAAGAAGGAGAAGAAGCCGACTGTGAGGGAACTCGCGATTCAGCCCTCGCAGCGAGTCATGCGATACGTTTTACAGTATCGAGGTGTGTTATTTCGTATATCATTCTGAGACTACGTCTTAACCGTTCTGCTCTCTAGATCTACTAGCTCATACACCCACTGAAAGTCCTTCTCGTGGCCTCGTCGAGCGGGCACTCGAGAGCGCGCTCAGGATTGCTGCCAAGTGCGACCGTGCGCAAGGCAACGCTACCTTCCTCCGAAACTTGTGATCCTCCTTAGACCTTCATTGCATTCATCTTTCTCGTTCACTCTTGCATTTTTCTTGATCTCGCTCATCTAATCATCTGTTGTGTTGCATATCTCCATCTCCTATATCAATCATTCCGATTCCATCTTGCATTATCCTCATACCCCCTTGCCACTCATTTCTTGCTTTTCCCTATCCATCATGTCTCCCAATGCACAATGCTCTTAATATACGGCCGCCGAAGATACTGATTCCTCCTCGCTTGTTTTGCATGTATCCGCCCTGTTGTGTCATACCCTTGTTCCATGTACTAAGTAGTGTCCCCGTATGTCGTGGAAGCCAAAAATGAATTAACACAAGAACATTGCTCACCTACAATTCATCTGTGCGACGTAGAAGGTGAAGTCGGTCCGTGATCTCCTGCTAATACATACTGTTTTAGGAAATTTGAGCACTTTGTGGCGTGGGAATTTGTGGCCATGAGCTGGATCGTGATCCGACGTGTTCTCGGAATATTTCGTTCACCTCAGTTCTGTTCCTTTGTGCGATCATTCCTTGCTTTCAAGAGTACGATACGGTCCCAACATCCAAGGTTGTGATACCACGGACAACGTGCCCAGATAACAGCTGATATTTCGCATGGTCATTTCGGAGAGTAGCATCCCATGACGCGGCATAAGTCTGATAGTGTTACGCTTCAGACTTTACCGCAGGCCTCGCGTTCAGTGTTCGCACCATCCGAAGTGCTCCCAGGTAAGATGACTTCTGAGTGGCACTTGTCTTGTCATCGATATCCAGAAAGGTAGATGACTGGATATCTGTAACCGTAGCAGGGTCGGTATGAGGAAGGAAGACCCAGTGCCACTGACGGTTTGCACCCGCCTCGTGCCACTGACTTCGGGCTGGTAAGATGTCAACGTTCTACCAGTGCATCGGAACCATGCCAGCCATGCCACGCGTGAGATACGATACCTACTATCCGGGAATCTCCATCGTTCTCAGCCACTTGCTGCCAGTAATTGTAACAGGATTGCTATCACCTAAACGCCGTCTTAAATACTGCCAGGGAGTTCCGGATCGAGTTTCAGCGAATTACTAGTCTCAGCCAGCACCCCGCCTTCCCGCGCATGCTTGGTTTAGGACCGCTCGGACTGGGTGCACACCGTTTTTCACTTGGATCTCTACCAAGATGAACCAAGGCGAGTCAATCTCACTTTTATCGCTTCTCCATCTATTGTACCCTCTTTTGCAATGTTTGGTGGTGGCTACGCGCAAGAATGCTGACATATCATCTTACATCTTTCATTCAGACGTGCCACCGGAGGTGCAGATCATCCCTCACCCTGAGCTGTGGTTCGAGGACGGCAACATCGAGCTCATCGCTGAGAATGTGTCCTTCCGAGTACACAAGACGGTCCTGGCAGGATCGTCTGATTTCTTCAAGGACATGTTCAGCCTTCCTCAACCTCCTCCGGAGGAACCGGCTGAAGGGGAAGCTCAGCCCATGCAGACAGAGATCCCGCGATTAGAAACGTCCGAGACCGCCGAGGACCTGGCCTACTTCCTGGATGCCATGTACAATTGTCTGAGGTTGGTGTCGTCCTGCTTATCGAAATCACATGTTCAGCTCGCCCATGTCAGGGCTGGCAATGAAAGAACTTCAAAAGTGTCACGAACTCTCGTCGCTGACTGATATACTTGAAATTATATTGTCACCCACAGATACTTTCAGAAGGACTCGCAAATTACCTACAGATCCCTCCAAGCCGTGCTAATTCTCTCGCAGAAATTCTCCTCCGAGTCTCTGCGCACGTTCGCCGTCGGTCGACTCGAAGCTGCCTTTCCTCGTTCCTTCACGGAATGGGAAGCGATCACCAGTGGAGAGCGCGTTCAGCCCGTAGTTTACCACGAGGATGAGCTCTTCTCGATCGCCAACCTGACAAGAGAGTCTGGACTGACGGAAATTCTTCCCGTCGTCCTATACGACTGCTGCCAACAGGACATCGACTGGATTCTCGAGGGCATCGAGACAGAAGACGGCCGGCGAGTCGAGCTCAGCCCCGAGAATAGGAAAAGCTGTCTGCAGGCACGGTCGAAGCTGACAGCAGCCACTCTCCAGATGCTTCGCACACTCTCATACGCAAGGGACGGCTTGTGCGACCAATACGGCTGTATCAGCGCGTTACGAGACATAAGCGGAGGAGACCTAGTGAGCGATAGGTTGTTGCACCATCCGCTAGTGGTGCTGGACGAGGAGTTTGAGTCGGCGCCGCAACCACAGCCTCAGGGTGTTGCGTTGCTGAACATGGTGGGAGCGGCTCCGGTGACGGGCATTGCTAGTTTGTGTCGTTTGTGTCGGGACAATTGTAGGAACCAGATGCGCATTGCGCGCGAGAAGCTCCTGCGAGATATGGACGAATATATTCCTATCACTGTTTAGCTACGACAGGATACCCGTGATACCCCTTTCTTCTCATCTTTGCCATTTGGGCATGGAAACATTGTAAGAATACTGTACCATAGGTCTGCGAATGCCAAACAACTGAGCACAATCGCGTGAACTTCGTTTCAGCACGAGTTGAAGTTCTGCAAGCGCAGGCTCCGCGGCTAAACGAAGTGTGTATAGCGAGTTGCAAACATCAACCTTGCAGACGTATGCGTTCAGGTCCTTTGGAAGAAGCTACGGCTCTTCAGGACGGGTCGTCTCGCTGTGAACGATATTAGAGAGGTGCTACCACGCCGCACATTCAACTTACCGTCAGTTGGTAATGCTGTATGGAAACTGGCGCAGTAGGGACTACGACAATAGTACTATTTGAGAGCAGATGTTAGTTCCGTGCGACCGATAAGAGAGACTACACGGACCTTGTCTCCTCATTACGTTTTATTTCCCTCTCCATCCTTCTTCTCTTCCTCTTGCACCCTTGTTTCCTGCCCAGTCGTGTCCTTAGCTGTCTCCTGCTCAAGAGTTCCCAATAGCCCATCGAGATTGTTGAGTATCTCGTCCAGCCTGCTCTCTACTCCCGAAGCAACACCGTTGGCGGTGTCTAGCCTACGAAGCAGTTCGGATATGTTCGCATCGCCGACTTCTTCGCTTTCGTCAGAAGAAAGTAGCGAGGCTAGCAGAGCGATGTCTGCTTGAAGACTTGAACTGCCAGTCTCATTTGTTGACGTCCCGTTGGGTTTCGAAGACATGATAGCTATGATCAGAGCCATGTACCATCAGCTATCTTATATGTGGGCTAACTAGGGGGATATTTGACTTACTGTGAATGTTTAGAGGGACGGTGTGCACTGATGTTCAATCGAGTCCAAGATACATAGTGAGATCTCGCCCGATCTCTTACAACCGCGCGAGGGCAGCGACTCAGTGATGTCACTCTGGGACATCCTTTGATAATACCGACGACGACGTCGAAGCCTTGGACATAGATGAGAGCAAGGATGGCACAGATAGCGTCCAAACCTCGTTGGTTATCGAAGATCGTCGAAGCTCTCGCAGTGCCCGAGAACAAAGGCAAAGTCGGTAAGTGCACTGTATCAACTGCCTTCCCCATCGAACATCGTACTCATTGCTCCCAATATCTACGAACAGTATACCAAGTAGCCACCGTCGACAGCCAGAACATCCCACACGTCCGCACTCAAGTCCACCGCGGCTTCCTCATCCCCAAATCCGCGCCGAGCCTCCCCCTCCTAGTCACCTCCTCCGACGTCCGTTCACCCAAGGTCACCCAGATCCTCTCGAACGCGTCGGTGGAATTGTGCTGGTGGCTTGAAGGCTCGCAGGACCAGTTCCGCATCTCAGGCAAAGCAAAAGTCATACCCTCCCCCGACAATGCTTTCAGCAACTTGAATGACGCATTCAGCCTCGCCGCGAACGCCTTAGACGAATCTGGGGAAGCCGATCGTGAAGATGGTGATGACAACCGTGTGCTGGGCAAGTACGACTGGGAACGAAAGCGTCAGGAGGTCTTTGAGGCGATGAAACCCGCCATGAAAGCCAGCTGGTGTGCGCCCAAAGCTCCCGGGAGTCCGATGGCGTCGTACGACGTTCCCGTGCGCGAGGGGTGGCCCACGGAGGTGCCGAACAAGGAGGATCTGAAGACGGAGGAGGAGAGAAGGAACTATGAGGTTGCGTTGGGGAATTTCGCGATGGTGGTGGTTGAGCCTACGAGGGTGGATTGGGTGCAGCTTGGGGAGCGGCCGAATCGGAGGACGTTGTTTACGAGGAAGGATGAGCAGGGTGGGTCGTTTTGGGAGAAGGAGATTTTGGTGCCGTGAGGCTCAGATCTGGGAGTGTTGTCATTAAAGTTGAACTCGGATTATGGATCCTGGATTGTAACTATAGATGTAGTAAACCAACGCTGTATCGGTAGACTTCTGTTACCACAAATTCGTGTGATGTCGATCGCATTCGTTCATCGTGTATGTGAACCAAATTGTTTCATTAAGGGAGTCAAATGGTGGTGGTACATATAACAGAAATAAGTATCGTCCTCCGAGCTTCATATAGCTTCATGATGATGTATCTTCTACATGGGTCTGTTCATTATCGTACACTTTTAAACATTAACGTTTTCTCATTTGTTGTGACGCATGGACGAGCTTCATGACGAGCCGTTCTCCTTGGCGGGAGCTTCGTCGTAGCCGTACGGGTTCTTGCTCTGCCAGTTCCACAAGTCCTTGCACATCGTTTCCAGGTCGGCGGGAGCCTTGAAGTTGAGCTCTTTCTCTGCCAACGTGGGATCTGCGGTCAAGTCAGGGACGTCACCGCGTCTGCAAAGAAGAATATTCACATCAGCATCGCATGCCTCGGAGAGAACGATGATCATGACGCACCTGCGAGGAGCAAACTCGTATTGGTAGTCGAATCCAGTGGCCTTGCGCATGGCCTCCACAATCTGCAGTACACTCTGACCCTTGCCCTTGCCAAGGTTGTACGCCTTGAAGTGAGCCTCGGTGGGGCAGTTGTCGAAGATCGTGGAGTCGTCAGCGAGGACTTCCAATGCACGGGTGTGTCCACGAGCGAGGTCGAGCACGTGAAGGTAGTCTCGCACACATGTGCCGTCGCTATATTCGATGCGAAGGAACATTGAGCGGGTTGTAGGTAGGAGAGCAGATGAGGGACACTTACGGAGTGGGGTAGTCGTTTCCGAAGACATGAAGTTTGGCGTCTTTGACACGACCGATGGCCATGTGGGCGAGGAGAGGGAGGAGGTTTCCTGGTCGGCCTTTGGGGTCTTCGCCGATGAGACCAGATGGGTGCGCACCGGCGGGGCTGTGCGAGTAGATGAGATGAGATGGGGAGTTCAAGCTTTCCTGATGCATGATGAACACTTACTTGAAGTATCGCAGAGAGATAGCCCTCCACTTCGGGTCCGCTAGGGGTGTGTTATAAATATGCACTTGCAGAACAGCCAACACTACTCACAAGAAGCAAGGTCCTGCAGTATCGTCTCGCACATCACCTTCGTCTTTCCGTACGGGCTATCCGCCTGCAGACGGGTCGTCTCGGGAATGGGGATAGTCGGAGGGGTACCGTAGACAGTCGCACTTGACGAGTAAACGATCTTGTGGCAGTCGAATTCGTTCATGATTTGGAGCAGGTAGACGGTCGCGGCGACATTGTTCTCGTAGTACGTCAACGGGACCTGTGTTGATTCTCCGACTGCCTTGTATGCCTACAAAGGGGTGAACAAACCGATTCACAAGCGGAAACAAGCTTCACGTACAGCGATGTGTATGACACCCCAGATACCGCCCTTTCCATACTTTTCAAACACAGCACGGATCTGGTCTGGCTTGGTAAGGTCGGCAGTATGGCTGTCGATGACTGTGCTCTCCCTGTCCCTATCGGTGGCGTCTGCGGGGAGAGATTCGCGGGCGAGCTGCTCGACTCTTGCAAGAGACTTTGAATGCGCGTTGTGCAGGTTATCTACAGAGATGACCTTGTACTGGCGAGTTTCTTGTAGTGTGTGTATGACATGGGTGCCTGGGTGTCATTAGCTAGTTAGCTGATCGGTGGCCCCTGGATAAAGTGACAGGTGCTTACCGATGTAGCCAGCTCCGCCGGTAACGAGAACTCGCTATGAAATATTTAGCAGATATCTATACAAGCAACACTCTACCTACCTTGAGAGAAGCTTCAGCAACAGACGGCATTACAATTTCTAGTATTAAACAACAGGAGGTGGTGGTTCTTGTCAAAGGAGAAGTTCAGAGAATCCGCTGCGGGTGAGTGTCGATTCGTCTTCGGTTGTCCCTCCGGCTGCTTTTTATCGTGATCAGCATTCGTGATCTACGCTCGCCCCGCACGGGCCGACGTGGCTCTCGCATGCACCTCGACTTGTTCTCGTCATGGGAGGCTTCGAGAGCACATGGAAAATCCGCTCGTTTGCAGGGCGTAGACTACTGCTAGAATACAACTTCCACCGGCCATCCATCCCCCTCGCAAACATACCCACCCTAAATATCCACCTTCTCTACATCTAGGGGTCACGGTTACCGATGTCGTCCCTCGGGCTCAACGTTCAGCACCGTTCGTTCAGCTCTCCATCTTCACCTCGCCCTCGACCTCGGTCTCGCGCTGGTCTATCGGCACAGACTCCACCGTCGTCGGGTCCTTCGGCTCATCACTCGCAAGCCCCTCCGACACACCGAGTCCAACACCGCTCTCTGCCTTCCCCTCGCCACTCACACTCGAAGGCACCATCGGACTCGTCCCGCGTTCGCCTTCATTCGCACTTGCAGGAGGCTCTCCACGCAGTGCCCTCTCCTCTCTTTCTACTCTCTCCTTCTCCTCCTTCTCGGCCCTCTCCTTCTCCTCCTTTTCGATCTCCTGAGCTAGAAGCAACACGTCCCCCGTTCCGATCTTTCCAAAGTGTTGCAAATACTGTTCGCGTGCAGTCCGGAGCGCGAGCCATGACCAGCGCTGCTTGTTCTGTAGTAGAATATCGTTAGTATACAATGTGATTGATTGAGCAACAAGTTGGAGAGGTCGATCAGAATGATATTATCTTCGGGGGCAATGGTAGAGATGGCAGAATGCACATGACGTACCTCCTCGTACTGAAGAATGAGATCGTCCGTCGGCTGCACGACTTCAACAACCGGAGCAGGGGCCGGTACAGGCACAGGCACGGGAACGGGTACGGGCGCAGGTGTCGGTTTAGGTGCAACAATCGGGATTGAGGTCGGTTCAGGAGTGGTTGCGGGCTTGACTGGTGTGCTGCCCGGTTTCGCGGGCAGTGAAGGATGAAGGGGAGGAGTGGCGGGTGGGGCGGAGGGTGTCGCGGCTTTGTGAACCGCAGGTGCCGGGGCAGGTGATGGTGCGTTGTCTGGTGCGGCTGGTGCAGGGGACGCAGGAGCTGTAGAAGTGGCTGCCGCTGCTGCCGCCGCCGCTTTCGCGCGAGCTGCTGCCATGCGCTCGGCCGTTCTTGCGAGCTGCTTTTTGCGGTTCTCGATCTTGACGTCTTCGAGTTTGACTTTCTTGACAAAGTCTTGTACGTCTCCAGGACTAGATTACCCTTATGAAGCAACGATAATGCACGTGAAGAACAGCAATGAGATGACTCACTGGAAGGCCTGCTGAAGATCAAACATGTCTCTGTACCCCATCAGCCATATCTCAGTCAACGCCTCCGACCCCAGATTATGAGGCCAAGGCTCAGGCTCCTCTCTCCTCTTCTTCCTCGCGCCCTGAGTAGCCTCCTCGATCCCAACCTTTTCCCTCCTCATCATCCCATCCACCTCAACCTCAACCTCCTCAACCCACGGCTCCTTATCAAACGGCGCACACAATTCATTCTTCCACTTCACCCAGTTCTTCTCCCGTTCGAGGATAACAGAGACGGTCTCTGCGAACGCGCGGCCGCTCGGTGTCGTCTGTCGGAGCTCCTCGCTCACTTTCTGGATGGTGTCTTGTACCCATTGTGCTTCGGGGGATTTGAGCGTGAAGTCTACTTGGAGAGAGCGGTTGCGTGGTGTCACCCATGTTTTCTTGGCGGTGTCGGTGAAGGAGAGGAGGTGGTGCAGGAGGATGAGCAGCTGGAAGAGGAACTGTCTGCGGAAATGGGTGTCTGCGATCTGAGTGTGATGTGAGTATAAGCACAGTGCGCGCGAGTAAGATGGAAGCACGCACCTCGAGATCGAGCAAGTCTGGGCTCGTGAGGTACTTTGCAAAGAAGTAGTCCTGTCCCGCCGCTTCGAGCCCCACGTCCGGTTCTCTCCTCCGCTTCAAAGACGTCGTGTGTGAATTAGACTTGCTACCCATCAAGGCACGCTCCTTTGTAGTCGCCTCTTTGATGACTGGAAGAACCTTGTTGACCGATTCTTGGAAACTTGCAAAGGTGACCAGGTTCGCGAAGACGGAGGGCTTCGAGAAGGGTAGTTGAAGTGACCAGAAGGTACGGTAAAAGTCTATGTGCCGGTGAGCTAAGACGATATTCGAGAACCTTGCTGTACATACCCTCTTTCTGCTGCTGCTTGACTTCCTCGGGCGTAGGCTTTGTCTCTTCGTCCGCCGCCCCCTCCTTCTTCGCCCCTTCGTCTACTTGCATCTCATCTGCCCCAGCCTCTGGTTTCTGCGACTCCATATGCACGTCCTCTCCCCCGTCCTTCCTCGGCAGCGACCCATCCTGCACTCCAGGTCCTTCCCAGGCAGGCCCGTACTCTCCTCTGAGGTTGACCCCACTTCGCTCACCCAACGGGAATACCTGACTCAAAAACGTCAATATTCGACCACAGAACAGTGTCGTAGAGCCCATCTTGGATAGTCGGCGTAGCAGGTCATTGAGTGTCCTGAGGAGAGTGAGTGCCTTGCCCTTCTGCGGGATCATGCCTGCGGTGAGCTTGTCGGCGCGGAGCTCGATCCAGGAGAATATGTGGGAGCATGAAGCAATGGTCTGTGTTTCGAGGAGGTCCTGGAGGACACTGAAGGGAAAGGTTTGTTCGCAGGCGTCGTTGTCTGTGAGTGCGAGGACGAGGTCAAGGCGGTGGGTGAGGTCGTCATAGTATGTGGTCACTGGGTTCTTCAGTGCCAGACCTTCCGTTGCCTATATAGAGTGTCAATAATCATGTATGTTTCTAACGTATGATACATACCGCGAGGGCAAATATCTCCTGGCGAAGGACAAACTCCCATTGGGTTTTGCGTACTTCTGGAGGTACTGCGTGGTCCAGAGAAGCAAGGACATGGACGACGTGCTCGTGGAGGGCGTCTTTACGAATGAGTTGTGGGAGAGATGTGAGAATGCGAGTCAACGCATCTTGCACGGCTTGCATCGACCACACAATTCAGTGGGTGCTGTGGTGAATGGTGAAGGTGGCGGTCATCCAAAAGACGCTCGCGTGAATTGGTACGGAGTGTGCGGGCCGCCGTCAATTGATGCGCCTTCCAAGTCTGCCGCGATCGTGTCACGGTCAAGCTCGCCAAAGACTGTCATCTCAGTACTGTATGTCTCATTGGTGAGTACTGGTGAGTGTCAGATACGACAACCTCTGTACTGTTATTGACGCGCTTTACCCTAAATGGTCGGTAGACTCGACCATGGCCACCGTAGCAGCAAATCCTATTGAACTCGATGCTGCAGACGTCGCATCCTTACCCGACCTGCTGGCCCCTTCCGTCTCTCCTACTGTCTTGTCAAGGCCAGAATACTCGGACTACCTCACACATCTCACAGACCTTCCCCTACCCGCACTCGAGTCAGAACCGTCCACCCTACAATCGTCCTCCGCCCAACTCACCAACGCCCTAACCACGCTCTGTCACACTTCATACCCGACATTTCTCTCCCTTCACACAACCACATCTACACTGTCCTCATCCTTAGGCTCATTATCCTCCTCACTCGACTCATTGTTGTCAGCCCTCCCTGCACTCGAGTCTTCAGCCCGCACCTTCGCACAAGAAACACGAGAAATACAAAAGGAGAGACGTCAAGCCACCCTCGTGCTCGAGCAACATGACAAACTGTACGACGTCCTCTCTCTCCCTATGCTCCTCGACTCCTGTGTACGGAACCACAACTACAACGAAGCCCTCCTCTTGTCCAACCACGCGTCCTCCCTCCTCCAACGCTTCCCCTCCAACCCTCTCATCCAATCCGTCAAGGCAGAATGCGACGCCCGCGTACAAGCCATGCTAGGCCAGCTGCTCAGCATGCTCCGCGAACCAGCCAAACTCCCCGCCCTCTTCCGCTCCGTCAACTTCCTGCGCAAGATGGAGGTCCTGAACGAGCAAGAGCTAGCACTGGCCTTCCTCACCGGCAGAAATTACTACCTCGACAACGCACTCAAAGCCACCGAAATAGAAAAGAAAAGCATCGAAGGCGACAAGGAAAAAGACAAGGAGTCGTACGCCCGGTTCCTCAAACGCTACGTTGACGTCTGGCGAGAAGGCGTATACGACGTCGTCACGCAGTACACCACCATCTTCCTCGACAAAGCCGCATCCACCTCGTCCGCTCCGCCTGCAGACCTGCAGATCCTCATACGGATGTTCACTACCAGCCAGCTGCAGGCGTTGTTGTCCCTCCTGCGAGAAACGCTCCCGCTCATACCGGACCCTGCGATGCTCACGTCTCTCCTGAAGCAGCTCACGTACTGCGCGAACTCTTTCGCCCGCATCGGGATGGACTTTAAAGCCCTCCTCAGTCCCATATTCATCGACGCAGTCCGAGGCGGTATCACGCAAGAACTCGACGATGCTACCGCCTCATGGACCAACAAACTCGGACTCTCAAACTCTCAGGAGAAGTCAAAACCCTCCTCGACTTCGAAACGCCCCTCGCAGCTCCTAGTAACCGCCTCAGCCCAATCCTCCCCGCCCCAACTAACACCAAACCAGCTAGACGCACTCAAACTCGCCCCCGCACACGCCGCACCCCAAATCCTAACGTCCTACCCCCCACTAGCACTATACACGAACGCCCTCCTAACAGCGCTGAACAGTCTCCGTATGCTCGCGCCCGTCGAGCTCTACTCCGACCTCATGGGTATCATGGAGCGCACTCTCACTATTGGTGCGGCTTCGCTAGTGAGATATGCCAAGGAGAAACCGTGGACGAGTGCAAGCAAGTCTCCGAACGTGGAGGAGGAGGAGAGTGATAGGAAGGCGTTGGAGGCGACTGGACGGGTGTTCTTTCTTGTGTTTGTGCCGTTTGTGGTGCGCGCGTTGTCGAAGGGGGTGTATGGACGGCCGGTGAGTGGGGAGCGGGCTGGTGGGGGAGATGGTTTGAAGGGGGTGAGGGAGAGCTGGGAGGGTATGTATTCGCTTGATTTGGGTAGTGCTTCGAGTTGAAGGTTGATTATTGTGATGTGTGAGTGGTGTGCGTGTTACTGGATTGTTTTGTTCGCTGAATTTTATTTAGATTGTACTTTGCTATGGACCTGCTCTTTAACTGGGTTGTTGTGTATCATGTTAGATGGACGCTTGCCAGGCGCAGGTCATCATTGCTGTTACCATCTGTTACCGCTAGTGATCAAACGCCAACACAATGACAACAAAACTACCAGCTGCGGCCTCTTCAATACAAATGTCTCTCTGTTTCGTCGAAACTCTGGTTTAGCAGGGTGAGGGAGAGTTGGGAGGGTATGTATTCGCTTGATTTGGGCAGTTGTGCTTCGAGTTGAAGTTTTAGTGATTGCGATGTGTGAGTGGTGCGCATCTTCTAGCTTGTTTTGTTCGCTGATGTCTTCAAAGATTTTACTTTGCTGGACCTGCTCTTCATCTGGGTTGTTGTGTATCATGTTAGATAGACGTTTACCACCGGCAGCGCGCAGGTAATCATTGCTGCTATCATCTATCACCACTGCTAGTGATCAAACGCCAACACAACGACGAACAAAACTCAATCCTACCTGTACGCTTGATCCACACTCTGCATATCTACAGGGTCAAACGGGTATCGGGAAGCCTCTCTATGGTGTTCAACCCATCTGAAACGACACTCGCGGTCGATCTCGTCGGGAGGCCAAGTATCGTTCTCTACCAGTACTTGACATTGATCATCCGCGGAACCAGGTTACTTTGCTCCGTCGTGTGGTGTGTACGATGCAAGAACACATTCCCTGGCGAAACCCTCGACAGGAAGTCTGTTCAACAAGGTGTCTTCGGCGTTGAAGAAGGATATGTTATGTGTTTGGCCGTCGCTACCATCGGACATCGCTGTTCAGGACACCTCTCAGCAGAGCAAACATGAGATATGACTGTGAAAATATGCTTTCGAGAGAGTATAAAATAGGAGGAGCTGCATGCTTGTGCAAGCCCAGAGCCGGACTCTTCTTCTCTTATTGTGAGTGGTTTCCTCGATGACTGGTATTCACTCGACTTATTTTCTTTCCGCCTAGTGTTATCTGGTCACAACATTCTTAGCCATGTTCACCATTCGCTATCTTACCACCGTTTTTCTCATCCACTATGTGGTCGCCGCTCCTATGGGATGGCAACACTCAGAGTATACAGACCCGACTGTTTTCCAGAGATCTTCCACCGCTGATCTTCTGGTTCAGAACCACCACTGACAACCTTCTCAGCAACAAACGATCGATTACGTAGGTAGCTCAACCCCTCGTGAGTATAGGAGTTAACAATCTGTCCTTAGGCTCTCTAGACCGTTCGTATCACTACCAGCCGCTTACGAGCTATCTCCCGGCTAACTGAACTGTTTGGAACACGTTCATATTTAGCGGCTCTTTAGGTGCAGGACCGCCGTTTCAAGACGGGGACTTACCGCCGTAAGTGACATTTCACCTAGAAAATCAGGATGCTTTTTACTCGTATATTTCAGATTTGGGACATTCGGAGGAAAGGAGTCGAGATAGTTTACAGTCTCGGTCAATTGCCAGCTGATTTGTAGAACGCCTTCGGACGTCAGCCTCGCAAACCTACGTTGACTCGATATTAACGCGCATTGCGTGCCCTCCAATCCAGATGCATTACAAGATGAATATCGACCTTCCGAGGTATACTTACAATGCTTTCAAGCAGCAACCCGCCCCAACGCAATCTGCCGCCTCGATATAGTTTGCTCTCACCCCCTTTAGGTAAGTGAATTCCTTCGCGCGATTCTGAGCGTCGAGGCTCCACACTTGAGTCGATGAGAAGGCGGCTTCGTCCTCGATCGGGACTCGTCATTGCAGGAGATGATATCATCCCTGAGCCAGTCCGCTTGATTCCTTCCAGGCGTTCTGCGCATATACTTAAGGCTTAAGAATGAGCGCGAGCATGTTCTCCTACCTTTCATCTTCCCATTGTCTTTGACTGCCGCCAACATGGGAAACCAAGTCTCCAGCGCACAGTACATGGCCCTCGGGGCGTTCCTGGTCAATGTTGGCACACAAACGTACGGGATGGTGACTTCGCCGACTATGAAAGATGTCGCAGATGCAGTATGTCCCAATCTCTCCTTTCTATCTCGAATCACTGCTAACTTGCAACAATTACATAGAACCACTTTGCGTTCTCCCCTCACCCAATGTTCATAGGAGCTTTCTTCTCTGGACAAACCATACTTCAAATATATTGGCTCCGACAGCTGTTCATGATAAGAAATGGGTACCAGACGATCAACTCAGCAGGGCTCAAGAAGACCGGTGCTGCCACCGCAGAAACAGAGCATGCGCTCGCGGAAGAGGAAGCTGTTCGTGCCGCCACCGAGTACGCTCCTATCTTTGCTTTGGGTAACCTTTGCATTGGTGAGCTGCCTTTCACGCATATAATCACACGGAAAGACTGACATGGAAACATGACTAGCTGGATGGCTCTTATTCTGGCTGAAGTCATCGTTTTGGACCTCTCAAGCGTTGGTCACGATCAACACCGTCGCACACCTCATCGCAGTAGCGAGACTCCCTCCTCTCACCGCTAACAGTCCCAGACTCCTCCACACGACTCACTTCGTTGCAAAGTCCATCGCTGGCATCGGTATTCTGGACTTCATCGACAACGGAGGTGTCGCCACGGTGAGTACAACATCAGCAATTCCAATACAGCCGTAATTCTAACCAGCTTCTACATGTAGCGCTTACGAGCCCCACCTACCAGCGTCGTCCAGGCATTAACCTACGCCTTCTTCCCCGTCGCCGCTGCCTTCGCGGGTCCGTTCTTTGGCTCGACCATCGCGTATGATGTTCTTGCCGTGTACGTTGGCCAGCGTGACGTCCTGGGTGCTGGCAAATGGGCTGCTGGCCTCGGTTGGACTGCTCTTGCTACTGCCGGGGTCGTTGCCGGTAAGGCTGTTATGGCGTTCTATTCGTCTTAGACGTGAGTTTCGTGAGTCGCGTGCGCATATGTAAACAAGTGTAATTTTAGCAATCGTCGTATAATGCAGTGTTGTAAATGTATTTTAGTTGTGGAACATAAACACAGTCATATTATTTCATGTCGGTGCAAGAATTGTTCCCATTCCATCGCCAGCTGGTCACGTATAATGATTCACATACAATAAGGCTACAAATCAACGCCTATAGGTACAACCAAATCCATGAGATACAGGTAGCCCCAACGTTGGTACGTTGGGCGAAAGAGGCTAATTCTAGATATTCGATATTACTTAGGTTCTATGGTTCGAGTCTTCTAAATGAGGGGTATCGCGTATAGTTCGTTGTACACAGTTCGTAGTGCTTCGTGCGTGGGTCGTAGAATGTTCATGATCTTCGTTTCGATTAGTCCGCAGAGGAGGTACGGCGAGGCAGAATCCTTAATCCCGTGCCTTTCCTCGCCCCCTCCCCTTCCCAGTCGCTCGAGTTGCCTTGCCTTTCACCTCGACGGTCCCGTTTGAGGTAGCCTCTGTCTTCTCGCCTTTCATCGCAACATAATTCTCAGACGTCTCGACAGTAGCGCGCTTCTTCCCCCGTCTGATTGCCCTGTTTGATCTGACCTTTCCCTCGCCAACTGTACTCTTCGCCACTGATCCATTAGCCTGAGTCTGTTGGGCATCTTCAGCAGCTGGAGCCACAGCCCAGTCCGGTCGCGTGGTAGTGTGAGCCCGCATCTTCGCTTGCAATCGAGTAGTAGGTCCTCCAACAGGATGGATGGTCATGTTTGTAGTGTCGCCTAGGGGAGTAGATTCAAGTTCGGGCTTCGGGTCTGTAAGGTCGATTACTTCCGTAGAGTGTACAAAGTCCACACCACGACTGGGTAGGGGTTTCATAATCGGAGTGAGGATCAGTCGTCGGGGCCGTACACGGACATCGTTGGGACGGGAAGAGACGTTGGTGATCGGGCCAGGAGATGGTTGTTTGGCAGCAAGGTTATCAACTGACACTCGGCTGGGTTCCTTCAAACAATCGTTGTTATTCAGTAGCAGGAAAGACATGGCTCTACGCCGTCAACTCACCTCTATCAATGCCTCTGTGGTCGGGACACCCAAGCCATTCTTTGCGTCTTCTACGTTTTCCGCCGGGGTCGGGACTTCATCACCAATGGCACTTGTTGCTTCGACGACTGCGACCGCTGGATCCGGGGAAGTTGAAGCCTCGGAGGCTACACAGCTCTGAGTTACGGTGTCCTGAGTTGACGATGGGGTAGGCACCAGAGGAGAGGAAGAGATCTCATTTGTCGGAGCCGGGTGCACAATAATCTCGGGCAGAGTTAGAGGGACGTCATGAAACACAGATGTAGACAAGTTTGTCGGCTCTTGGGACTCAGGAAGAAGGTCTAGAAGCGGCTGTTCTGTGCTAGTAGAGACAGAGAGGTCGGACATCGGAAGAGAGTCCATCTTAGCTACAGGCGGTTCCAGTTCGGTGAGAATCGGCGTAGATGCCTGCGCGATGCCTTCTGTAAGGGTATTCGTGGTGTTGAGATTCACTTTGTCTTCGTGAGTTGCGCAATGAGACATGGTCTGTACAGATTTATCTGCATGTTGCGAATACTTAAAAGAATCGGGCAATAGTACCCATACGACGGAATTTATCTGAGATATGCGCATATTTTCAGCTATCCTACGGACGTGTGGGTACATGTCTAAGTAGCACTCACCGCCAGTACAATCATTAAAACCCACAGAAGGGTAATCTTGTTTCCAAGGACAGCATAGTGTAAATCTATCAAGTCAAATGCTAGTTTCACCAAGTAAGGACTGTCGTGCTGTGGCGTGTTGACTGCTTGTGTGGGCCAGCTTGCGACCAGTTCGCTGCGAACAGAGTCGAGAATCCGAGATATTGCGGCCAAAGAGGAATTCGCCATAGCTGAGAGGTCCATATAACTAAGCAGCCGCCAGCTAGAAGCTCTGCGAGGGGTATAGAGGACCGGCCAGAAGAGGAGATGATGGAGGAACGGAACAAAACGAAGCTGAACTGCGTCCTCCGAATGTCTCGAGGAGTTGAACATGTCTCGTGTGACCAACACGTGGTATTTTGACGCCAATACGGTGTTTCCCGAACAACTCTAATTCAATCGCAAGGGGGATCTGGCCTCGAAATGTCTCTCCAAGATGATGACTGCGGTGGATAGTTCGTTTTACATCGCCTATTCAGCTTTCTATTCACCGTCATCGCGTACGACACCCCTGGCTAACAAGGGATATAGCAATGCTAGTCGTGAAAGCTCCCTGCGATGGCCTGCCAAACAAGGTGCATTCGCAGCAAGGCACATAACAAAATGCGTCATAAACCGGGATCAATTTTGGCGAGCCACCACAGTGAGTCCCGGACTGGCACAACACAATCCCATCCTTGCCTATAAGGATCCTGATGCCTTCGAACAGTATACGCTGGCATGGCTGGCGAATTATGTCTCTTATTCTCGACACCCTCACGCTGATACTCGCCGCCCTCTTGTCTCTCGTTTTTCGCAGGCGAATCACCGTACACAAGGTATCCGTTGACAAGGTCACGCACTCGGGGATACATAGCATACGCTACAGCAGTATACTCCCCGGAGATGTGCGGTACGATTTGACCATCTCACGGATATCCTTTCACTTCCATTTCCCCTCCAAATCGCGACCCTCGTGGCTCATCATCAATGCAGAAGATATTCTTTACAAGTCCGACTCTTGCGACCTCCTCGTCGGCGCGTGGTTAATAACCTGCTGGTTCTTCCCTCGTCTGCTCAGGCAGACAGCAGGGCCCTGGTTTAATGCAGAAGTCGACGACGTCAGGATCAGGATCATGCGCAGCAATAATATCCCTCATTATGTGCAGCTGCTCCGTGCCAATGTCGTCGAGGCAGTCCTCACTAGAGAGATCCTACGAGTGGATGACTTCGCAACCACGGTGCGCGTCGACGGCTTGTCGGAGAGCGCAGTCGAGCAATCCGAAGACGTCAAGGACACCATGCCTGACGGAGGACGGTATAGTGACCATCTAAATGGCAAGGATGGTTCCGTACAGGGGTCTCTGACAGATTCGGATGGGGATATGAAGAGCATCAACAACCGTCGGAACAGAGAATGCGCTGAGCCTTTCCACAGTAAAGAGCAAGACGAGATGAGGATTTCTGTTCACGCAGAGACCGTCCACATCAATAACCGTACGGGAAGGTATTACTCCTTTGGATCCATCGACGCCCAGCATCGTCGCAACTGGACCGCGAACAGAGGAACTTTTGTTTTGATTGTGGAGGAAGCCAGATGGATAAAGACACCTATGCCATACGAGATGGTCGCTAGGTCATCCTGGCCTATGTGAGTATATTTGCCTGATTGTGCGATGAACTATCTCTGATTGACTGCTCTTGTGATTTTAGCCAGCTGTTCGCAGCCGTTTGTCACTTCCCCTTTGACATCTGGAGACTCGCCACACATCCAACGGCGATGGCCAACATCTACGTCCCGCGCGCGGATATCACTTTTGACAACTTCCGAGTAAGTGCTCTCACAGATCGTTGATTTAACATGTTACCTTCTTGATTGCAACTGACTGTGTGGCGCAGATGAGGGATGCCGAAATCGTCGTGCAAGGTATTTCTTTGGTACGAGAAAACATGGCTGAAGGAGACAAGCATTGGAACGACATCTTTGCCGATGGCATCGCAAATCTTGCTCTGGGTATGCTACGTTCGCATTAGTTTACCCTACATAAATTACGACATCTATACTCGTTCAAGAATTTCCTATCATGGCTCTTCCATCTTTCTTGCTATCCTGACACAGATTTCATCAATATTTCCACACACACGGACCTTTCAGTTCCATCTTGTTCGCAACGTTATATCAGTACTTTTTCATCATGAGATTCGCTACAAGAACCTATATACCACAACATTGCAATATAAACGAGCAGGCGATTAGACAGGCTCGCTGTAGCACTAGTACACTATGTATGGACAAATATGCATGCGAGTACCAACAATGGTTCTGTGCGAAATGCGTGATGGATGTGTGGGGTCGTGAGAGGACACTTCAAGGAAAGCACAGCTCCCAAGAAGGCCAAATAATTCATCATAAATAAAACGTTGTTTAATGCACGCCAAAAAACTGCAAAGAATATGCCAGAGAATTCGAAAAGAGAGCAGTTTGGCAGAGTGAACGAAAGAGGGAAAACGTCCAAAGCATGAGAGTCCCAGTAAAAGATCGTTGCAATGATATCACATCATGTTCACATCGCCACGCCGCGCTGTAAGATGATGGTCAGACAGATTTCACGAGATTATGTGCACGAATGAGAAAGTGCTTACCACGCTGCTATCATCCGTGATCAAACTAGACCGCTGGCTCGAGACATTCGACAGCCTGTTCCTTGCTCCAGAAGGCGAGACGAACAGTTGTGGCGCAGGATCCTTGAACGGATCAAGCACGCTGTTCTCGGGCACCGTCTGGAAACCAGAGACCGGTCTTCCACCCGTAGACACGTTCACAAGCGGAGCCTGATCGACCAAGGTGACGTCGCTCTCCCTGATGGTAGGTGTCAAGGACCTGTGCTGCTCGCGAACGCGAGCGATCGCCACCGGGTCAGCGAATGGATCTTCGTGCATGTCACCGTCGCTAACGTCGACGAGCATGTGCGTGCTGAATGCCGGAGTATGGAGCATCAGTCGTGGGCTGACGTCTGAACGGGCGGTCACGGGCGACACACGCGAAGGTGTCATTGGACGGGCCATGGCAAAATGGACGGCCTGAGGGCTGCGCTGGACCATTTGAGGTACAGAACGTGCGCTTCCACCTGAGCGAGGAGTACGAGGAGACGAGTCGCCACTTCCGCCTCGCATGAAGGTCGATCCACGGACGCTCTCCCAGTCGACTGGAGGAACCTGGCGACGTTTACGCCAGCGAAGGAAGATGAGAGCTCCGAGAAGCAGCAAGACGAGTCCGATAGTGCCCCCGACCGCGCCAGCAATAACAGTCTTCTTATTGTCACTACTGGAATGTATTGTATCTTAGTCACACTCAATCCGGCTGATGGTGTGATTACTCACGACGAAGGCAAGCTGACACTCTTCACAGTTGGTACTGGTACAGGCGTCGACGTCGTGAAGACCGACACGCTGGATGACGTGAAGGTGGTGACGGCGTGTCCATCGGATGTGGACGTCACAATAACCGGTACATCTGTTGAAGTAACGATCTGGGAGAAGGAGACTGATCCTAGTCCAGGATCATTATCAGGAGCAGCTGAAGCCGATGTACTGGTTGTAAGTAGAGCAAATACGTTTAGTACAACGATCTTCACAAAAATTCAAACCACACACCTCGCACTGCTAGACGTAGGAAACGACGTGGGTACCTGACCAAGAACGGGCCCTGTACCAGTCGCAGACCGAATCGCTGGGCTGCTGGAAGGAACAGCTGGGTCAGAACTCTGCTCTCCAGATCCATTTGCTGCAGAGGCGGTAGTCGTAGGGGCAGGTGAAGGCGCCGAAGGAGCAGCCCCGCCGTTATTGCCTCCTACGATGCTGGTAGGAGCAGCCGTAGTCGGTGCAGCTCCGCCTTGCGAAGAACCAGTCGGAGAAGCGGATGGTGGGTTAGAGGGTTGGTTAGCCCCTGTGGGTTGAGCAGCAGTTGGCTGACTAGCAGGGGGTTGATCCGATGTCTTGGCTGTACCTGCAGGACTCGTCGTAGCATTACCAGTGCCATTGGCAGAAGTTGTGGCTACAGCGGGAGGTGAGCTAGTGTTGCCACCTGCCGGGGAGCTCGTATCGGTCGTCTGTGCTGGGGAACCTGTAGGAGCAGATACAGTAGGTCCACCTGTGGGGTTTAAAACAGTGGTAACACCTGCAGACGTCTCAGTCGCACCCGAGGAAGTGCTCGGTGTACCCTTGCCGCCTTCAGACGAAGTCGGTTCTGTCTTTGTTGGGCCCACAGTGGTGTTGACTGGTTGCGACGTAATTGGTGAAACAGATGGGCCGTTGGGCTGACTTGGCGTAGTCGCCACAGTACCCACAGGGGAGCTTGAGCCTGTGGCCTTCGTTGGAGTACCAGCCGGGGGAGACGGCGTGGTGTTCTCAGAGGGCGTCGATGTCACCGTGGGACCATCAGAGCTTGTACCAACAGTCACTACAGGCGTGGTATTGTTGCCTCCTTCAGACGAAGTCGGAACGGTCTTCGGAGGAACTGCCGTAGTGTTTTCCGATCGCGACGTGGTAGGTGATGTAGGAGGATCCGCAGGCTGGCTTGGGGTAGTCGCAACTGTCCCTGCGGGAGAGCTTGAGCCTGTTACCTTCGTCGGAGCCACTGTTGTTTTGTCCGATGGCGTGGAAGTGGGTAACACTGACGTGCCGGTCGGATCGGCCGAGTGCACAGTCGTTGGACTAACGGTGGCAGGTCCTGATGGCGTCGACGATGCAGCAG
>JAXQGX010000127.1:0-24414 GCA_037040455.1 Irpex sp. P115-07
CAGATGTTCTATAACCCAGATCCCTTCGACCAGCTTCGACTCATCGACGCTGTGCGAGGCTCTTGAGTCTCACACTCACCCGGGTTCATCAACCGAACATGTCGACAACGAGCATACGGCGTCTTTTTACCTCGATCGCTCTTCTATCTGCGCTCGTCAGCTACGTCAATGCTGCAGATCCCTGTGCAGCGATTGCAGGCCAGCAGTTCGTCGTACCCAACAAGGCTTTGGCATGCCTCAAGTCATTCCCTTTCAACGAGACCTTGAAGCAGAACGTCCTCACAAATGTCGCTCGCGTCTTCGATTTCTACACGTTCGAAGACTTCTATCTCAACTCTCCTCCACCATTCCAGGATTCGACAACCAATATTAGAGCTGACATTGCAAAGATCAACGCTACTACGTACGCGGTGAGTGGAATTCCAGGCTGGTATTGCGCTTCGTCGGGCTGATCGGGGTTGGACATCTTAGACGGACTACGACTTCAACCGAGCAGTCTATAACTTTACCACTCAACTCAATGATGGGCATACGCGTGAGTCTGTCCTCGCCATCATTTCTATTACTCCTCGCTAACACATGTCTTCAGGTTACTTCCCCAACTGCTACAACACCTTCCAAAACCTCCTTCCCACTCCCCTCGTAGCCTTCACCCTCGATCCCAGCGCAAAAGACGGCACCCAATCCGTCTTCATCGCACCAGACTCAACCTCCCTCATCCCCCTCATCGGTTCTGCGTTCATATCCTTTTTCTCTTCCACAGGGCCTTCCCCGTTTAACTGGCAACGTCTCGCCGGTGCACGTGTCCTCTCCATCAATGGCTTAGACCCCTTTGCCTACGCCGACCTCATCGCAGACACCGAGAGTGGTAACTTCCTTGACCACGGTGTCAGAGTTAACAGCGCGTTTGGAAGTTACAGGATCAGTGGTACAGACTTCTCGCAGCGGTTTGGTGATATCTCGGGACCTGCGTTCCCGGACAGGGATTCATTAACGTTGCAAGTCATCCCTGCGAACGGGACGAAGGCGGAGACCGTAGTGGTGCCGTACACCGCGAATTACTTGGGCGCGCCGTTCACTGACTCTGCCTCTTTGTGAGTGCGGCTTTCCCTTTCGTGACATGCGAGGCACATCATTAATCCCCCTTGATCATTACCCATCATAGCTGGGCTGTCAATTGTGCAGCCACATCTGTTACAAATGGCGTTGATAACAAGGGAAGCGGTGTAACAGCCCTCACAGTATCCAAGAAGCACCGTGCTCGCGCGAACATTATCGATGTCGCACCCAAGACAGCTGTGGGCCTTCCAGACCCTTTCCTGCCTACCTTACCCCCTCAGCCGGGAAGTACGGGTGTGATCAAGTCGTTTATTCTGCCAGGAAATAAGACCGGTGTAGTGAGTACTGTCTTATTTAACGTTTGAAGCGAACAGAATGATGACTGATGATTGCGTAGCTGTTTGTTGGGTCGTTTGAGGGCGACTTCGTTCAGTTCCAGACGGATACCGATGCTGCCATCAAGGCGTTCCAAGCAGCAGGAGTGACGAGGTTGCTAATCGACCTCACAAATAATGGAGGTACGTATAAACTTGAATGAGCTCCTCTTCTCGATGTACTAACGACGCATCTATAGGTGGTTTCGTATGCCTGGGACAATTCTTACATCAATATCTCGCTGGTGAGTGGCTAACATCACTTCCAGCATATACGATGCCTTGCCTGACCGAATTGCTCCAATATAGGCACAAGAATTGGCAACCCGTAAGCTCAATCTCACTCTGTCAATTACGTCGTATATGCTATTCACACCAACGTCGTATACAGTGGCTTCCAATCGACGAACCGTGCGAATCCGTTGGCGCAGAAGATTGTTGCAGCTGATATTGCTCTCGGCCTCAACGACAACTTCGCATTCTATACAGCTGATAACTGTATGTCGTTCTCCCTGATATCCCATTGACTGGCTCTCATGACCCGTTCTATGATGCACGTAGTCGCGTTCCTGAACAACACCCAGATGCCCGCTTCACACAACTATATTACTCCTAGCGTGGCATTCAGAGTGAATGGAACGGGTGTGACTGATCAGACTTCCCAGCGGTTCCTGGTACGTCGTACTGTTATTTCACATATGTAATGCCTCTGACATTTCACTGTGTGCAGGATACATGTGACGAGGGCTTCAGCGTGCAGCCTCCTGCTACGCCACCTTTTAACCTCAGGTATGACTCTTCCAATCCGTTGTTTCTACAACTGCTCACCGCA
Organism: Irpex sp. P115-07; assembly: GCA_037040455.1. Taxonomy (NCBI): domain Eukaryota; kingdom Fungi; phylum Basidiomycota; class Agaricomycetes; order Polyporales; family Irpicaceae; genus Irpex; species Irpex sp. P115-07. The sequence continues at coordinate 2,266 of JAXQGX010000127.1, forward strand.
GTTCAATGATAGTAACGTCGCCATTGGTAAGTGGTTCACACCAATACTCGTGTATTCCCATTCATTGAACAAATGCAGTGAGCAACGGGAACTGCGCGTCCACCTGCGCAATGTTCAGCACTCTTATGTTCGAGCGCCACCAAACGAAGATCGCCATCTTTGGTGGTAAGCCCGGTGAGAAGGTACAGTACAAGGGGATGGCAGGAAACCAAGTGCTCGAATGGGCCGATCTTGACTCGGAGATCAAGACTGCTGGTGTGAAGAGCGTGAGTATCCCATTCAGTGCCTATTCAGTCGTAGAGGCTTACTGAGGTTATTTTGTCGTAGGATCCCTTGGCCCCACCCGACTTGTGAGTATTCCTGTCTGTATTGATGCTCTTATTCCTCCGCTAACGGAGAACGATCTCGAAGGCTTGTCAACAGCAACATGAGGTGGGCTCTATCATGATTGCTGCTATCATGCGCCTGACCCTCACCTGTTCTCCTTTTGTTAGACACAACTGGAGAATCGCTTGGAGCTTCTTCAACGAGGAGAACCCAATAGGTACGTTACACAATGTCTGGTAGCCATAAACGCATCTTCTGAGACATCTCATGCAACAGAGTATCAATCTGAGCTCCCTCAGTGTAAGTCCTCTCCATCTCGGCCCAACTACGGATGCAGTAGCTGACATAAACCTATGCAGTCCGCTTTGCGTATACCAACGATACGTACAACAACCCTCAGAAGCTATGGCTGTTCTCGTACGTGTACCGCTGTTCTCTCTCTGAGCATTACTGATGTCGCTTTCCCTCAAAAGCGAGCAACAATTGTTCAAGTAAGAGTGAGGTATCCGTGTAGAAGCTATACCTCGTCCCCGTGTGTCCGTTCTCGTGCTGTATCAGTAGTGGTTTCTTTGTAGAGGGGATGATGCACGGCCTATTATTCCACGTGTAGTGTATCCTTTCCTTGGTTGTCTCCTATTTATTGGGTCGATGTGATACGTATACCAGCTAGATCAATCCTCAGAGGTCAAAGGATAAGTTGAAATGCAATGACAAAGCTTTTTCTCAATGTCAGAGTAAAGCCTTGTAGCGTGGGACACAGATGTAGGTCGGGAAAGTCTAATACAACCAGTAGCCTTAGAACCCCCCATCTTTCAGTACGTGTTGTACTCAAATTCGGCCGTACTAGCGCTATTCCTCGTCTGTATAACGTGGTTGCCCCATCCTCACCATACCATATGTGTGGTACTGTTTCATTTGATACATGAAATTTGTACTACGTAGTACACTATAGGCCATACGCTGCGTAGTAAATATTCTTCGATACCACTCAGACAATGAATACGAAGCTCCATTCTAACTACGCCTGAACCAGACCGCACGCAACACGGTCTGCCTGGAGCTCGTCAATAACAGAATACATGTTGAATGCCTCCTCCAGATGAGCTCGTTCGTCAGCTTGCATTCTCGTTGTATCCACCGAGCCCTGGCTGATGCGAGCCTCTTTGCCACGGATACCATGGTCAACCCATCGAAAGAGGGCGCCTGGGGCATACAACATGAAAGACTTGCGCCTCTCTCCTTCTTGAATTGGAATATTACTGTGGGTGATGATGCTAGAGGGAAAGAGAATGAGCGAACCAGGTGGAAACTCAACGATGAGCCCAAGTTCCCGTAGGATAAGATGTCCTCCCTTAGCAGGATCAAAATCTCCGAGGCTGTACAATGCGCTCCATCCTTGTGGTAGATTACCTGAAGTACGGTGCTCATGTGCGATTACGTGGTCGCCCATATCGAATGATGCCGTGGGCCAGATCGTATTTAGGAAAGCTGGTGTGAGCTGGGGGTCGTGAGCGGCAAGCGTTTTAAGAGTATCCCGATAATGCACATATAACTTCGGAGCATATCTAGCCATGGCCACTAGAACGGCTCAGTGAGTGATCAGATGATTAGCGAGATCGTGGGCTGATTCGCACCTTGAGCGAATTTGACCATACGGCATAGGCTTGGGCTCAGCTTCAACGCAGAGATGGCCTCTTCATCGGTGGTGTTGTGCTTCAGGTTTCCGGGAGACTAGCTGCTATTAACGTATGTCTGACGTTCGTTGTCGCTAGGCATACCTTTTGGCCGCCACTGTGCGTGATACCAGTGGCAAAGCAGGAGAAATCACCATTTTGACTCATAGATGCACTCGAGATGCGCTCTTCCGCTTTGCGTATATCTTGCTCCGCTGCCTTCCAGCAGGGCTCCCAGTCAGAACAGCCAACGGGTCGCCCAGCGAGGACGCAGATTACCCTATCGTTCTTGTCAACCAGTGCCACGGGATGTCTATCATGATCATCATCTCAGTAAGACAACCGCAGACTCGGAATAGAACGAGATATACGTACTCGCCATCCCACTGCACAACTCGCAAACCATCGCTAAGGCCCTCCGCGAGAGTGGTAACATCAGACTTCACGGGTTTTCTTATCCCATCTGCGGCACCGAGCTGTTCGGCAGCTACGTCCGTACGAATGATGTCTGGCGCGCCATGCCTCTCTGACCAGCTGAGACGAATGGCTGCGCTTGCTTCTGAGAGTTCTTCTCGCTGACGAGCCTTCTTGTTCTTCGTACGCTGCCTCTTCGCCTCCCTCGCCTTATCCTTCTTTCTTTTCGCCTTCTCGGCAGTAGGGTCCATAGCGTGAGCAGGTTGCAAGGCCTCACCTGCAGTGGGTTGTTCGAGCTTCCGCTTCTTTGATGTAGTTGTCTCGAGTAGGTGTGATCTTGAAGGAGCCGGTGAAAATACGGTTCGAGCAGGCACCCCTACCTCGATTGATGGATCACCGGCGGGGCGAAGCTTGGAGTCTAAAAGCGCGAGGGTATGGCCATCTCCCTCTCTATCATAGCAGAATTTGGACGCGTCCGACATGACTACGCCAGCGGGAGCGTCGCAGTCCACAGTGAGCTCGTGGAGTGGTCGCGGGAAGATGCCGATTCTAGAAGCCTGAGCGCCGTCGCCTCCATTGGATTTGTGCATCGAGCTTAAGTCTATTTTGACGTACAGGATTAGCAAGTTCGCCGAAGCTCAAGGCAGTGTCTTCCTAGGGAGAATCGAGCGGGTTAGCCTCGAACGACTGTTAGCGGGGCTGGCATTCCCAGAGAGACGATTGAAAGCCGAGTCTCAGAAGTGCCCTGTTGGGCCCTTTCTTCGACGTCAGGCATGTCAGCTTGCATTCTAGCTTGTACCTGCCCATGCAAGGGACGGAGGCACGGTACGGGCACTAATAACAAAATTTGAACTCGGCCGAGCACTAGCGGCATATTTTGACTAACTCCGGTGCCCATCTGTGAGAGGAACTCACCGATTTCTTCCGTTATAGCTAGATGGTATGTTCGTGCTGAGAATGGAAGTGTTGTGCTGAGTGAGCACGCTGGTGGTGAGACGCGTCCACTGCCAGTGGCCAACAAACTTCAAGCTACACTCGACAAATCACGTGCTATTGTAATCTGGGATATGTTTCAAAGATATATACAATGAGTGTGTGTAAGTACGTACAGACGATTTGTGCGCCGTGCTGATTGTAAGTAGTATAGCAATGAAAGCAGAGCAAATCAGTCGACGCCAGCGGAATTCAGGCGCCAACGACCTGGAGCCGTGTTCATGTTCGACCACCATCGCCATTCACAAGTATCTTTCGATTAATCACAAGCCTCCAGATTTACGCAGGAGAAAATAAGACTCAGTCCAGTGCTCGAGCCACAAGAGATAGGCCCACAGTGAACGAAGGTCTCGGCTGCGACGGACCACACGGAGCTGGACCCCTCATCGCCATCTGTATCGACAAANAAGAGTTTAGCTGATTACAAGGGACTGGGTAGCGGGGACGAGCTGGGAGGTACTATAAAGGCGCGTTTTCAGTTTCGTTTTCGCTTAACACGTCGTTAAACACATCATCTGTAGAATGTGTATTGCAAAGCACTTTCATCTGAGACGTTCTGCTCTTGCGACCCTCGGCTCTCCATGCTCCCCTTTCCGTACTCTCTGTTGGACACGCATGCCCTCTCATTCATCTCGTGAAACCTCGATATCTTTAGTCGATCGACTTCAAGGAGCTTCAGAATATCGGCGTCGACGTTCACGGAGGGCCTGTGTACAGGTGGTGGGAGACGGGAGTTGAGGAAGATGTGAAGTTGAGAGAACGAGGTGTAGAGGCTGAATCGAGTGTCCCAGAGGTATGCCCGAACTGCATTACGACCTCTTGCATGAAAGAGATATTCTCACTGCCGCGTAGGTCTCATTCCAGCGCCGACGATCATCAGCAGTTTTTCTCAGTCAAACCCTTCCCACGCAAATGTTCGTCGACACCTCAAGCAACCCAAAGTCCAACTCGTGGACGATACTACGACATCCATCGGGGACGAAATTATATTGTATTTCATAGATTGATGCGCGAAAGCTCGGATTCGAGAGGCGTGTTCGCTCACCTCGAAGGTACAGTCGGAACATCCACCACGACTCGGAGGCACATGCTTGATCAGCCTACGCACCCTCTCAGCTCTCTCCGACGCTACGCCCTCCCCAGCTCTCTCCGACGCAAGATCTGTGCACCCTCCTCAGCCCTCTCTCCGACGCAATGAAGATCTGCTGCACCACCGTATCTCCACCGTATCACCACTCCCATCTCCACGCCTCCTCCACCAGTCCGCCAACCGCACGCACTGGCAATACTGATTCTCTGGCGGGGCGAGGAGAGTGAGGAGAGTGAGGAGACAGGGCGGGGACCGTCCTCGAGGCGGAAGACGGCGTACCGTCCTCGGGGTGGAAAACGGCGTACCGTCCTCGAGGTGGAAGAAGCTTTGTAGGACGTGCAGCTGTCCCGCGGTGGTTTCCGCCTAATAAATGGATGGTAGGTGCGTATTAGTGTTAGTATTCGAAGTCAGATGGAATAAAGGCAAGCAGGCGAGAGTACGCACCCACAGGTCACGTACGACGAGCACTAGCATCGGGCAGGTTTTCGGTCCGCTTGTCGAAGGTCAGCGTGAAGCTTTCGTGATCGATATTCCGAGGGTATTTCGTTTTTGGTCAGTTGGAATATTGGATTCACGAGAGGACTCAGAGCCTGAGGAGAACCGGGATATCAAGTAGAAGAGGAAGTGGGAGTGGGAGAAGGAAGTGGGGAAATTTTAATAGGGAAGAACGCACCAGACGACCGCACCAGACGACCGCGCCAATACACCGATCTCCCCGGTTACTAAGTGTATCACGCCGTGCCACAGCTCGATCTTAACCGTGACTAGCTAAGCCAGCCTGAGAGCTGGGATGCACCAGCTAAGCCAGCATGAGAGCTGGGATGCACCAGCTAAGCCAGAGTCAGAGCCAGAGATGGGATGCACCAGCTAAGCCAGAGCCTGAGCTGGGATGCACCAGCTAAGCCAGAGCTGGGATGCACCAGCTAAGCCAGCCCGAGAGCTGGGATGCACCAGCTAAGTCAGAGCTGGGAGCTGGGATGCACCAGCTAAGTCAGAGCTGGAATGCACCAGCTAAGCCAGAGCTGGGATGCACCAGCTGGCCTGGGATACACCAGCTGGCCTGGGCGATGGAGTGGACGGGGACGATGGGGCGATAGGGGGGTGGGGGGTAGGGGTGGAAGTGTAGTCCCGACGTAACGTATAGGCTTAGGGCTGTAGACTCCATTCGTGTTTTGTTTTGTTTTGGTGGCCATGGACTCGGAGGATCTACGAATGGAGAAGTATTTAAGTGGAAGTGGAAGTTGGTTGGGTTGAGCGAGTGGAAGTGAGTGGGTTGGGCAGAGAGTCGAAGAGAGACGGTACAGTCGAACACCAACCAGGAGGCGTTTGGATGAGCCTGTGCACCCTCCCCAGCTCTCCGACGCTACGCCCTCCTCAGCCCTCTCCGACGCTACGCCCTCCCCGCTCTCTCCGACGCTACAATATGCTGCATCACCGTATCTCTCCCATCACCATCCCCACGCTCGACGCCACCGTATCTCCACCGTATCTCTCCCATCCCCATGCCTATATGCTGCACCACCACTCCTAAGTATACCCATGCCTCGACAGTAACGTCGATATCTCCATCCACCAGTCCGCCAACCGCACGCAACACTGATTCCGAGTCTCTGGCGGGGCGAGGAGAGTGACGCTGCGGAGCGTACCGTCTTCGAGGTGGAAGACGGCGTACCGTCCTCGAGGTGGACCAAGCTTTGTAGGACGGGTGGTTTTCTGCCTAAAAAGAGATACGCGGTGGTTTACGCCTAATAAGAAATGGTAGGTGCTATTCGAAGTCAGATGGGATAAAGGCAAGCAGAGAGTACGCACCCGGGCAGGTTTTCGGTCTGCTTGTCGAATGTCAACGTGAGGCTCAGGGTATCTCTGTGGAGGAGTTTCTGGTCTGGCATTTACGAGAGGAGGTGAGGAGATGGTGAGGAAGTGGGGAATAGGGATAGGGAAGAAATCACTGGACGACGCACGCCGATGCACCGATCGCGAGGGTGCTAGTTTGTAGAACGGGGCTCTAACAAGAAAGGATTAGACGCGAGTTCGTTAGCGAGGATGCCAACCAGTCCGCCGAGATGAAGCAGGAAGCAAAGTCGATGTCGAGTTGCTCGCAAGTGATGGGGCTTTGGGCTGCGAATACGGAGGGCCCGGGGGATAGTAACGGACGGTAGTAATTGTAGTTGTCTTGCTCGTCGACGCCTTAGTCTCTTCTATACGAGGAGTAGAGCTGACGGACTGGGCGGGTGAAGGCTCCATTGAATATGCTGGTGCTGGGACGGCCTTGACAGCGTGCACGACGACAACCGACTCGGAGGCCGCAACGCTCCAGCTCCAGAGGCTTCAGCGCGTCCGGCCCCACTGCTACCTGTCCTGCCCATGCGTCGACACTTGCACCTCTCTCCCTGTTGATAGCTCCTGACGTCGAGCCTTTCTCGGGTCCACGGCTGCATGGTCGTTTGAGTGAGTGTCGAGTATGCGGTGCATGTACACGTCGGCTGCTATGCGAGTCGCATCGAAGATCGCATCCGTAGCATCTGGGGTCGAGTTCGAATGTGCTCGTTTGAGTGAGCTCGGCTCGTTGGATGGACTGTTCTCTGGTCTTTTCATAGGTGCGAGCCTAGCAATGCGAACGTTGACGCGTGACGATCGACGTTGCGACGCGCGTTGTCACACGCACGTGCCCGTCACAATACTCACGAGCGACTGCCATATGCATTCTTCGACGACCATCTTCTAGAGCCAACCCACTACTTGCCTTCGGTGGGCAGGAGACAAGATCTTAGCCAAAGTCAAGCGCAGGATACAAGGTACCCAGGCTCGCGAACAACGAACCTGCAGCTGGCTACAACCGCCACGCTGGGGTGCTTTCCTCATCGTCATCCATGCCCACGGCCGTCGACGTGGGATACAGCTGTCTGTTATCTATCCTCTACGGACCACGGTGAACGCAGTGTGGACGGTTACAGTGTGCTGGGCTGCGTGAACGTGTTGGGAGCTCGCTGGGGAAGGTACAGGTGCGTTTCTCATGCGGTCTGTGCCTCTGAATACCTCCTATGTAGCAGCAAGTATTGTACGCGTTGAAGTTGATTCTCTCAATTACATACGCCAACCACGTTATCAACTTATACTCTCTATCCTATTGGCCACGATTACCCCGATGACGAATCACGCCTTGCCACCTTCAAGGCTTCATCTCCTCCCTTGCTCCCCCAACCCTCGCCTCGTCGACTCGGAGCATCCGCGAAGCCTTGTGGTTCACGGTATCAACGTTCTCGTCCATATGCACAACCTCAAAATCCCATGTACACCCTGTTGTATCCGTCTCTTAACTTGGCTCTACGAGCCCCTTCGCCTCCATCCCTCGATCGCGCCACGCCCTCATTCGCATCCACCACCCATCGAGAAAGTCGTATATCCCAGCCGAAGCCCCGCTTTCCCTACACCCTGGACATGCCACTCAAACGAAATAGCCAACCTGTCTGCTGAACGCAAATGGCCAATCTGTCCGAGTCTGATGAACGCACGTGGTATGTACTCTGCTCGTAGCTCTTTCGAATAGATCATGCTAACGAGAGAGCCTAGCCTAGCCACACCCATCAGTCCCCCTTCCCCCATTGACAAAAGGTGGTCCGAGTCAAGCCTTTGGAGCATTGTACGGTGAGATCGACACGGCCTTCGATAACATGACGATAGGACGGCCTTCGATACCATGACGATAGGACGGCCTTCGATAACATGACGATAGGACGGCCTTTGATAACATGACGATAACATGACGAGATCATATCATATCACAACCGGTTAGTCGTACGTTTTCGTTTTTCTTCATGACTGTCAGTGGTCGCCCAGCACTACTTACGTTGGATGAGAACGGCCCGGGGTCGCGTGTGACTGAACCGAGAGTCTTCATCACGCCTCGTCAGAGTCTTCATCACGCTCGGAGTCGCTTAAATAGCGCGAGGTTGTCGTCGCTCAGTTTCACCGTGGTGGTCTTGGATGTACCGCCACGGTTATAAGGCTCTCGGCGGTCGTCGTGCAAGCATACTGTAAGATGATGCCAGTGGTTAGTCCTCATTCGGCTCGAGGAAGTTTCGTACTCATTCGGCTCGAGGAAGTTCCGTGAAATGACCCGGGAAAGAGCCTACAATTCGATTTGGATCTCATTGTCAACGAGTACTAGTATATTCATTCTTTCGTTAAACGTACATCTCCGCCCGATTGCCTAGTCCGAGTCAGTATCGCATGTGATGTCGAGGCGTGCAGTTATATATATAACGTGCCAATACTTAATACAATACAATACAATACAATACAATACAATACACAGCGAGATCTAAACACTCATCTCCCAAGTTTCCAAGTCTCAAGTCTCACGTCTTTTCTGCCCACGAGTACACACTCCCTACCAGCCATCTTACTTAGCATCAAAACCCGGATAGTGCGAGCGATGTCATAGCATGTACGGCGACGCAAAGTTCCCAGATCCCCTGCGTTCCTCCTCCGTTCCCTTACATACGAGAATAGAATGATATTAATATTCATAGTCTCAGCTGCGGTGTTGACTCGGAAGGAAAGGCTCCATGGACTTCAAGTTTTGCAGGTGGTCGATGGAGCATGGACTTTTGCAGGTGGTCGATGGACTTTTGACTTTTGCAGGTGGTCGATGGACTTTTGCAGGTGGTCGATGGACTTTTGCAGGTGGTCGATGGACTTTTGCAGGTGGTCGATGGACTTTTGCAGGTTTGCAGGTGGTCGATGGACTTTTGCAGGTTTGCAGGTGGTCGATGGACTTTTAAAGTTTTGCAGGTGGTCGATGGAGTCGAACAGCAGGATGCGCGGACTCGGAAGGATGCGCGAACTCGGAAGGGAGGACGGGTTCTGGCGTGGTTGAACAAAACGTCAAAATTGTGGTCTTTAGAGTCGAATGGCCAGGCGACAGAGGTCGATGAGGCTTTGGAAGTTGAAGCTCCCCAAGCGCAAGCGCATGCGCATGGTTGTCGATTTCCGAGTCTCAGAGACGTCGAATCCTGAGAGCGTGTACTACGTCGAATCCTGAGAGCGTGTACTACGTCACTACACAAATAGGGTGACTGATTGGGATACGAATAGTGTGACTGATTGAGATACGAATAGGGTGAGTGATTGGGATACGAATAGGGTGACTGATTGGGATACGAATAGGGTGGCAGATTGGGATGCTCACCGAGCCCCAGAGCAACAGTAATGTCATGAACTTGATCATCCACACGTTCAATTCGGGTTCAACGTCAGAGCTGTCAACGCAAGGGTGCACCCTGCGGCTGATATCGACCGTAGGGAGGCCGGTCTGTGTTGTTATCGACAGGGAGGCCGGTCTGTGTCGACAGGGAGGCCGGTCTGCGTCGACAGGGAGGCCGGTCTGTGTCGACAGGGAGGCCGGTCTGCGTCGACAGGGAGGCTGGTCTGTGTCGACGGGTGGCCATGGCGTGCGGAAGTAAAGAGGATGCCTGCCCCGGGCCATCCCATGTCAAGTCCTTGAGCGAGACGTAGAAAAGTGCTTGATACATTTAGTAACATGATAAAATGAGGGAAGATGGACACTTTTGCCAGATGGAAATCGCATGTGTTTGGGACGACCATGGGTAGAGAGGTATACTCCAGTGGGGTGTATCGGGTTGAAGTCGTCTGGGACGGGCCGTAGATGAAGAGCCATTGGAGCTTGTGAAGATACAGGAGATGAAGAAAGGAGGTGGTTTTCTTCTTGCTCTCGTGACCATCGGCTGCTCAGGTAGAACTGCTTGACATCGATGGTCCTGATAAGCTGGTGATTCTCGGACACCCTCGAACGACGTGTCGGACGAACACCTCTGCGATCTCGTAACAGGTGATTTCGACAGTTTTGCCAGAGAACATGTGCTGCCGACATATGTTGGCCCAGACTGAATTTTGTAGTCCACGATTCCTTGTAAGATCCTCGCCTTCTGGTTGCTGATCACGTCGTTGTGAGACACGATTCACGTTGACGTAGAATAGTATGTCTTCGAAGAGCTCGGGGGGAACTCATGACGCAAGGGATGTCTCTGTCTATGTATCCCGGAGACTAAGCCTGTTAACAATGACAAAATGCGCTGGTGGATTGCGTGAGTACTCACTTCGCTTTCAAGTTCTGCCGCGTCAGATAAACCTACCATCAAGTTGCTCGGGTTCGAATTTGCGAGCGACAGTGTTGAGTCTTGTATTGTTCTCTCGTCCTACTTGTACCTGTCATCGATGGAGACGACGTATACTACTTGACTGTGGACTCGCCTCACTCTCCAGATCTGAACAAGAGGTCGAGCATGATTCAGCGTGTTGCGAAGTCCTTTGTGTCATTGATACGTGAGCGCGATGACTACGGCGGGAGAACTGAGGGACGAGGTACTTAGGGGAGTTAGCGGGAGCGATCCGAAAGGGCAAAGCCAGAGGTAGGAGGGCGCTGCGGTTACTTATCGATGGTTGACGGTATATATTTCCCGTGATGTCCGTGGGAGTGGAACTGCTTTCACGAGGAGAGACGTGTCTTTTGTTAATCTCCCCGAGATAATGCTTACGGATCCGCGGAGCGTTGTTTCTCTTGCGACTGATAAATTGCACCTCATTGTCGATTCTCGGATCGGAAGAAACTCAGACTCGATGACTAGTATATGAGAGGGATGGTGAGTAACGTTTACGGTCATACAGCAATTTGAGTGCCTTCACCCGGAGTGATAGAACGGAATGAGTTTCGCGGGGTCTGAACTGTCAGTAATGTGCTCCCCCTCGTAATGGTCGAGGACACAATTCTTAGCCTTATGTCGCTGTCAGCCGAAACCCGTCTTTCGAGTGGTGGACATGCTTGGTGTCCGTTCTTGAGCGTTCGTAATCAGTCTAATGGAAACGCGGGTGCCTGGAGATGCATAGGGTCACCGAGTGTTTTTGCTTTGCTAGCAACCTAAGCTCAGTCGTCGTAGATCGCCAGAGCCTTGTCATAAACGTACTCCTGATGGACTCTGTGTTATCGTCTCTACCTTGCCCACAAACTCTGACCTTTACATCAACGTTTATCATGATGTCTGGAAAACTCATCAATGTTTACCGAGAGAAGGAGAACATTGACGAACGTCCTTTCCGAACGCTCCTACTGACTCAAGGTCGGGATGAACAATCGGAAAGCCCAAGTGGCAGCGGAAAGGGATACGATCGTCATCCAAAATTCAGACAGGGGTTGAATATCCACCCTGAGATATTCGAGAGTCGAGAAGGGGTATGGATCGTCTTTGTCACTGCATTTGACTAGAAGAGACTGCACACTGTGAGCAATAAAATATCCACAAAAGATGAGTAGTCTACGCATCTTCGAGTTCTATACCTCAAATTTTCATCCAATATCGCTCCGGTCCAGGATCCTAGTCCAAAGTCTTCACCACGAGATCGTGATGTACCTTGCAGTAGGCAGGTCATAAGCAGACCTTCGAGTCTTCATATCCTTCTTCCGTCGCAGAAAAGAGGTAGTTTTGGCATCCAAGAAACTTCTGTGTGCGCATAGAGTAGTGGCGATCGTGTAAGGAGGGTGCGAGGAGCGAGATGAAAGAGGTGATAAGTATCAAACGCCCGATCAAAGTGTAACAAAGGTGATAAGTACTTTTACTTACCACGAATATTGTTTGGTTACAGCTAATAGGCGCGGAGATCTCATTGTCGACGACCACCTTCCATGCCCAATCCAGGCTGCTTTTTTTGTATTCCCACAAGGCCTAGAAGATATACACTCGAGAGACTAGGACCAATCTTACTCCCAAATTTGCAGACACAGGCCAACGATGGAGAGGAGTTGGATATAGCGAAAGACATGGGCTGCTCCCTCATCGTTATCCTTGTCAATGACCGGTGACCATTGACGTGAGTAGCGACGAGGATCTTAAGTTCACGTATAATACGGGCCATGGACAACGCAGATCATAGGGGGACTGCGTGCGACGAGGTTTGCCTGGCTTTGGGGCGCGTAGACGCGTTGGGAGGTGGCCCGGGCTGTGGTAGGATACAAAAGGATGCGTGCAAGGTACGTCTAAATCGCCTCGATGGCAGGTTCTAAAGCTAGATGTATTTTTCCAGCGATCATTGGCCATCTGGAGCCCATCTGAAACCTAGCTCTTTTGCCTGCTATCTCTTCCCTTCTCACTGTCTTGGGCATATGAGCCTTAACATCTCGTCTTGACTTCCCATCTTCCTTAACGACGCAACTACATCGACATGCACCTCGCCTCAACCGTTCCCCTCGCTCGTCCATAGTCTAGCCATCGGCATGTCGTCCGTTAGGCTGAAAATCCAGCGTCTCCTCTTGTATGGCAACCCTCTCGGTCTCCTGTTTGGTCGTACGAGTCTCTTCGTTCGATCATCGTGGTCTTCTAGCAATTACCTCTCCATCACGACATGTACGCACCCACGCACGCCCACTCCCACTGGCATCTAAGATTCATCTGAAGGTCGCAATGCTCGTGGATCCCAGCATCAGCCCCGCAGGACGTAATTTTTCCCTGGATATGCCGCTCTTAAATGGCCGACCTGTCCGATGAACGCAAGCGGGTACGCATCGTGGTATGTACGCTCGTGGTTCTCTCAACCACGATTACTAAGAGACCCTAGTCAAGTAACTGGCTCCCGCTCATCAATCCCCCTCAGAGCAGTCAAGCCTTTCGAGCATGCTGCGGTAGCTTGAGCCTCGTGGTGGTGGTAACACGCTTATATTTCATGGAACGATAGCACGAGTAGAGCCATTGGTCACCGATATATACGGACCCGCGATGCATCGATATTCATGAGAATACCATGCACGTTCACTGTTACAATCGTATGTTAAGATCCAATCATCGTCTATGCACGACCTTCCAGATAACAGTGCGGGTAGGCTTACGATGGGTAGACGTGATTATACGACTGGCATATTTACAATAGGTTACCGTACGTCTTCTCCTATGACTGTTTGCCCCTCACAGACAGCACTACTCAGGTTGACGGCGAAGCAGATGATATTTCGCATGTCCTGACTGAACCATGAAAAATCTTCATCACGCCTCGTAAGAGTTTCTCGGAGTCGCTCCAATAGCGTGAGGCTGTCGGTCCATCGACCACTCGTTCAATCGACCCATCGCTCAGCGCTCGGTCTCCGATGGTCTCGGAGTACGATGACGTTTTGGAACAAGGGAACGTACTCATTCCGTCAGAGGAAGCTTCGTGAAAGGGAAAAAGCGTACGACTCGGATTTGGTTTGGATCGCATTGCCAACGATTATATTTAGTCTTTCGTTATACGTACATATGACTCCGCCCCGTTGCCTATATGCTGTCGAGGACTCGGAGTGCAGTCATATAAAATGACAGTAATACGATACACAGCGAGTTCGACATCTAAGTATTCAACTCCAAATCAATAGCAGGTGTGGCGACAGACAGATATACTGCTGTATGCTGTGTGAGGGGGTATAACTATTGGCTGTATGATAATAGTAGGGATGCGGCCTACAAATATCTACGTGCCGTCAGTCACGACACTCCTCGAGTCCATTTCTTCTCCCGAGCCTTGAGCTGCCATTGAAGGTTTCCAAGTTCACGTCTTTGCCCGAGGGGCATTGGACTGTTTGTCTGCCCATGAATAGACACGACCTGCCAACTTGGCATTGGGACCCGGATAGTGAGAGTAATGGTACAACAGACGACGCACCGTTGGGCTGCAAGGTTACCAGATCCACGCCAAATCCTCTGCGCTCCTCCTTTCCCTTATATATGAGAATGAGGTTGATGGTCTCGGCTGCGGTGTCGAGCACTTGGACGAATGGCTCCATGGACTTCTGCAGGTGGTCGATGGAGTCGAAGAGCAGGAGAATGGCTCGGATACGGGGAAGGATTCTGGCGTGGTTGAATAGAGCATCAAAGTTGACAGGAAGGTCGTGGTCCTTAGAGTCGATGTATTTACAAATAGCCAGCACGCTCAAGGCGGCGGCAGACCAGTCGGTAGAGGCCGATGCTTTGAATCCGAAATGGAACTTGAAGCTCCCCAAGCGCATGGTTGTCAATTTCTCAGAGACATCAAATCCTTAGAGAGCGTGTACAACGTCACTACACCGCTGGGACACGAATAGTGTGATTGATTGGGATGCTCACCGAGGGACACCTCAGGATCCTTCTCGTCGCCCCACAGCAATGTCATGAACTTGATTATCCACACACGTTCCTCGTCACCCAGACGGTGCAGCGGGCAATTCGGGTTCAACATCAGAGCTGTTAAAGCAAGGTGAACGGCGTCGGTGCACCCTGCGGCTGTTATCGACAGGGAGGCCGGTCTGCGTCGACGGGTGGCCATGCTCGAGGCATGCGGAAGTAAAGGTGACGGCTGCCCATCCCATGTCAAGTCCTTGAACGAGACGTAGTATACACATGAAAAATGCCTAATATATTTAGTAACATGATAAAATGAGGGAAGATGGATACTTTTGATGGAGATCGCATCCTGCAGGAATGTGTTTGGAACAACCATGGATGGCGGTATACTCCAGTGCGGTGTATCGAGCCTTGCAGGGTTGAAGTCGTCTGGGACAGGGCCGTAAATAAAGAGCCATTGGAGCTTGTCGCGAATGACGGGAAGATAGAGGAGATGAAGAAACGAGGTTTTCTTCTTGCTCTCGTGACCTGGAGGGGCCCATCGGCTGCTGTAGAACTGCTTGACATCTATGGTCCTGATAAGCTGGTGCACCGGTGTGATTCTCGGACACCCGCGAACGACGTGTCGCACGAATACCTCTGCGTCCTCGTAACAGGTGATCTCGACAGTCTTTCCAGAGAACATATACTGCCGACATATGTTGGCCCAGAAGAGGCAGACGAGTGAGCACGATTTAAGATCAGCCAAGATGTCTACTGAATTCTGTAGTCCCCGAGTCCGTGTAAGATCCTCGCCTTCCGGTCGCTGATCACGTCGTTGTGAGACACGATTTACGTTGACGTAGAATAGTATATCTTCGAAGAGCTCAGGGGGAATGCGGGCAGCGAGCAATCGCCCTGCCTGCATATCCCAGCATTAAATTATTGAGAATGGCATACGCTGCTCGGTCGTGTACTCACCTCGCTCTCCGTCACTTCAGATACCCCGCCTTCCAAGCTCGAATTCCGGTACAAGAGCGGTCCGTCTGGCTGCGTTGAACATGGTATCTGCGCTTTCTCAGCCTAGTTATGCCAGCCTTATCAGTACAGGCAACGATGCTGCTTGATCGCGTATTCACCTCGCCTTCCGTCTCCCCAGATACAACCCCCACTAATCGTGACTTTGAACACGAGAGTGGTTCAGCCGCATGTGACGGATCTTGCATCACCGTGACGAGTCTCTCGGCCTAGTCATAGCAGCAAGAACCCCTGCATAAGTAAAAGCAACGTACGATACTCACATGACCACGACTGTGCGCCTACCTCGCTATCCGTCACCTCAGACACGACTGCTTCGAAGTCGGAGCGCGAGGATGGGGACGGTTCATAGAGCTGCAGTGCGTCTCGTCTCATTGGTCTATCGTGGAATGCGGTGGGGGAGTAGAGAGGGTAGACAAGCAAAGGTCGAGAGGGTAAGAAAGAGCGGTACGGCACCACGACTTTATCGATGGTTAAAGGTGTATATCCTGATGTTCCGTTATAACCGTGGGAGTGGAAACGTTTTCACGAGGACGTTCGGAAGCTTAGATGTTGGGATGTTGGAAGATCGTACAGCACCCGTAAGTATCCTGAACCATTGTCAGCGAGTCGTCAATAAGTAACATACGCCAAGCCAAAGTTATAAACCTTGATATCGAGAGAATCTCTTTCTGCCACTCTATCCTCACTCCGGATCCTCTTGACCTGATCGATGCTCGAAGCGGGCTAGTCGCCTAGGGCATAGGGACAGGCGTCCGAGTACATCGACATCGTTAACATCAACATCAGCACTAACATCTGGAATACAGCTAGTAGTCGTACCTGGCAAGACTCGATTGGATTCAACGTACCGCATTCCGGAGCCCAGTGATCAAAGATTGTATCGGGATCGCGGTACAGAAGTCAGGAGGTCCGCACACCTGATATATTTGAGTATGTGCATCAATAAGATGACGTCTTGGCTGTCTAACACGGTGCGTTTGATCGAGACAAATCCTAAGTAACAACTGTGTTTGGGTTATGAATCAGCTGCGCGATGGAAATGTTTATTGATTGGTGAGAGAATGTAATTATGACCAACCCCTCGCGCATGCGTGCAGCGGTGACTCTTGGGAAGCGATGGGAGTTTATGTCTCCTTGTGCGCAAAACCTACTACACGGAAACGAATATGAATGAATCAACGAGCAAACAACGGACCAAGAAAAGATAAGTATAAGGGTACGTATGCTTGATCCAACGCCACTACTTGAACGCGGTGACGCAGGTGTTAGCTTATCTATTTGCAGGATTGATGACTAGTGAAGGCAAAGCCGACACAACGAGACTAGTCAGCGATGGGTAAGTATCGAATGTGTGTACAACTTACCAATATTCAAGAGTAACAAAAAGCGGGAAGGCTGTACTCCAAAGATCCCGCATTGCTGGCGGAGCGTACGTGTCTTGATTCACGTCGGTCAGAGTTGCCGTTTGAGTAGTGGCCGCACTTTGTGAGCATGACTACCGGCCAAACCAAGCATAAGTGTATTGAGATTCATAGAAACACCGAAAACTCTCCTCTCTGCTAGCAGGCTAAACTGAGACTTTCGCTACAAGCGCACCTGTAGTAGATTTCTCCACCTCAATCCTGACAATCTCCTCGTGGCTTAATTTGAAGGCACATTCTCCAAGGTGAGTAGTCCCATGTCTGACGAGAGGAGCTGCAGACCGACGGACGTCCTTTCCAAGCGCTCATACCGACCACTGATTGGGATGGACGATCGGAATAGACGGTTGTCAGCAGGCAGGGATATGCTTGGAGTACAAGTGCCTATGCTGAGTAGTCGGGATGGGCTCAGGCAGGCAATGGTGGTAAATGGGTATGAATTGTCGTTGAGACCTCGTGTTGTGAGGAGCATTTTGAATGATGCGGACGACTTCATGGGAGTACGCGTTGAGAATGAGCCAGTATCTGTGACAGATGAAAATTATACGCACGTTCTAATTCTGAATCATAAGCTTCTGTCCAATCCTCCGCGTCAGAATCCTAGCTATCGTTCTCCAGCTTGAGTGCGTGGTGTGCAAGCAGGTCATATGTGGACTTGCGAGTCTTCATATC
Source organism: Irpex sp. P115-07 (assembly GCA_037040455.1). Lineage (NCBI taxonomy): Eukaryota > Fungi > Basidiomycota > Agaricomycetes > Polyporales > Irpicaceae > Irpex > Irpex sp. P115-07. The sequence goes on from JAXQGX010000127.1 coordinate 20,015, forward strand.
ATTCGACCGTCGTAAGACAAGATTCGTTTTGGCGTCCAAGAAGCTTCTGCGTGCTCATTGAGAGTGTGGCATGCATGGACTCGCGGCCGTGCGAGGTGTCCAGAACGACATGAAGAAAGAGGTGATAAGTGTCAAACGCCCGATCAGCAAAAGTAAGAGTGGTAAGACTTGTACTTACCGTTAGTGTTGCACACAGCTCGGTCCAGCTCGGTCCAGCTCAGCTCTGACGGCTTTCTTGCCATGCGAGGCTTGCGGAGCCGAGCTGAGCCGGGAGTGCACGGCTGGCTCTAAGTGGTTCAAGCTCAGCTCAGCTCAAGCCGCATGAGCCGGGCGTCTACATGATACTCTCTCCTATCATTTTACCGTGTGAATATGTGTTAGTTACTTCCCTGCTAGCTAAGAGGCGCCCACTAGCAATTACCGACCTCGACGACCATGGCCAACTCACGTCGCTGCGTTCGATCTCCCACAAGGGCTAGAAATTACACACAGGAGCGAAGAGGATCAGGTCCCTATCTAGTCACTTAAACTTAAGCCCACGTTGCATGGCGATTTTGACGGCACGGGCTGCTACCCTCATCGCCATCCGTATCGACGATCGTCGACGTGGATGACGACGAGGAATGCAGCCCTCTTGTACCCATACTCCACGGCCTACGGTATACGTAAAGGGACTGGAAAACGGACACTTATAGTGGTCTGGGTCGCGTGGAAGTTGGGAGGTTGTTATGCAGGTGCGTCGCCTGTTCCGTTTCTCCCGACGCGTCATTGAGTCAGGTCTAGCCAACAGTGCATACTTCGATACAGGCTCACCCTCGACACATCCCGCATACATGTGAAACCTTAAATCTGCTCGCAACACCAGTCTCGCCATAGCTCTCAGCCTCTATGGTCCGTGCTTCCCGATGATCAGACTCCTCATTCCCGTAGTGGATACTCTATCTAAACTTATTCGTGACGCCTGAACGCCAATGCCAACTTTCCAAACGGGAAGCTAGTGTAGCACTGTATGCCGACGTCAGCGTTTACAGAATCAGACTAGGATACCAGGCAGAGATGGGAGAGGTCGAGGTCGATGGGAAGGTGCGAGGATCCGTATGGAATGCCTCACACAAAGGTACGCTCAAGTCTCATGTTCTCTACGCTTACGACTGCTTATGGGACAGGGATAACCTGACCCTCGTGCGATACTGCTCAGAACTTGAACTCATAACTGACGGCCATCATCAACCATTCTCTCCCAATCTGAACCCCTTCAGCGTCGTAGCCTCGGTACACCCCTCTGTTAGTGTTGTCCAATCTGTGGATGTTGTACCTTGGTCATAATAAATGGCAACGCCTATCGTCTCTATCGCGCAAGGCTCTAACCCTTTCCATCGTTTATGCCTACACTCGCCTCTAGTGATATACTTCTCCGTTAGTTTGCCAGGTTCTGGGTCAAGATTGCATCCCGGAGAACAACCGAATGCAATTGTTACGAATACGAACAGAAAGACTGTTACTTGTGCAGCGGGTCTGCTACAGGCGGTCATCGTTTGCTGTTTCTCAAGCGCCGATCATAGCTATGCTGTCACGCTGCTCCCCTGCCTTCGCTGTCTCCAAATGACAATTACGATATCAACCACTCTCTCTGCCACTGTAACGGGTCGATCATCAGTGCGTCTCTACTTGTTTATATCCCAGTTACTTGCAAGATGATATTAGGCATGTATACAGACTTCTCTAGACGCACATCAAAGCGTCGTTGTCAGAGTACTCGATGACTTCAAGCTCGCTGCCACCGGCGCCTGTAAAATTGCCTTATGAGGCAATCAGAAAACTACTACGCCGCGCAGGCTCGTGTTGTCGATCCCTCGTATTCCCTACAGCATCATCTCCCATTGTCGTATTGCGCCGCTATGCCTTCTTCTGTAAGTTCAACCCCTTCGTTCACCCACCGGCGTATGGCCTGTCCATCGACTCGTCGACTCGTCGCATCCGCGAAGCTCCTGCCTTGAGTCTTGTAGCGTACCAAGTCGACGTGCTCGTCCGTTGCGATCGATCGTCAAGATGCCGGTCTCTCGATTCCTCATTATTGAACTCTCTTCGCCTCCAGATCTGTCAACGTGATCGTTCACCGATCACCTTCGATCGCGCCACCTGCGCACCCACGCACCCCCAACCCCCTCCAAGATCCATCGGAAAGCTCTACGTCGCTTTGCTCGTGCATCTCGCCTCAAGGCTGGCAACATTGGACGTTTCCTCTGATTTATCACGTTGAAACAGCCCAGTTGACTCTATGCTGGTCGCAGCGCTGGGAGCACTCTCGTGCTTCGGGAGGTGTGGCACGTCCCCTCATAATCCATAACATCCATGCTGACCGAAAACGTTCACCCCAGCACTCGACCTTCACTTGCCAACCTCGCAATGGTCAGCAATCAAGCATTCAGCTGCAAGTAATAGTGCGATAGCTCGTATTGACGGTGCACGGATGAATCTAGCGCGAGTAGGGCAAGGCCTCCACGAGTGGTGCGTCGATATCCATGTGCCCTCGTCCGGATACCCATCGCAGCCGTCATAGAATATCGAAATTGATGCTGTCCCTGCAGGGCCCTCCGAGTCGACGTCGCCGTGAGCTGGGAAGGGTGAACAAGGTCTGTCAAGCAATAGTGCAGTACGTATAACGGTGGTACGACTCACCGCTACGACCGTTCTCCCTCTGACAGATCTAGATATGTACGTTGCCGGTGAAAGGAACACGCAGAGGCTGTCATAGGTATGGTAAGTGCTGGAGATATGTGTATCGAAGAGTGGATATGCCACGACACGTCTCGTGCAAGTTCTGAGAGATAGCTGTGCGAGACTCGCTTCATATGACCGTGTAGACCTTCCTGACAATCAGCACATCACACAGCAAAGAGGCCTCTAGACCTGGCATTGACACGATTCACGCGGCCACGATCTCGGTCCACAATTGTGCAGTGTAGTAGCCACGAGCATACTACAAGCCTAGTCATTCGTGGGTCGATTGAGAGTATCGGGAGAATTCAAGACTGCAGACGTCAGATGTAGACGTACATTTACATTACGCGTTGATGACAGAGGTTAGAGTGAAGAATCAAGTGCGCATACAATTGAAGATAAGTATGTTTGTATAGTCCCGAGTACATGATATACGTTGTCTAGGTGTCTTTGCGATGATCATTGATATGTTATGCAAAGGAGGAGGGTGCACTCCGTATGAGAAGGCGTGAGATAGACTAGACGTACCACGTCAAGCTCGTGATGGCAGCGAGAATAAAGCGATTTCGAAAAATAGCACTCATCTGCTGCGGGACAATCGACAAGACATATATACTTGGTCACGGCCAGGCCCGTGGCCGACACGGAGACGGAGACTTGCGCTATGTGCTGTGTATTGGCCACCATGACTGTCGTATGGGAGATGATTGGGATGGCCACAGAGGGTGTCAGTGTACGCTCCCTCGAATCTTCTTCTTGAGCTTCCGTTGAAGTATGTGCAAGCTCTTCAAGTGTTCCTGGTCGGAAAGTGGATCCGGCCTTGGTAAATCTGTCCAGATGCGACCTGACAAACGGAAATCAGTACTGCAAGCGTGGGAGCGATGCAACAGACGACGCACCGTTCGGCTCCAGCGTGACCAGATCTACGCCGACTGCTTTACAGTCCTCCTCCTCCTCGTACGCGAGTACAAGCTCGATAGTTTCAGTTGTTACGGCAAGCACTTCAACGAAAGGCTTCACAGACTCTTGCAGGCGGTCGAGGGATTCAAACAGCAGGACAAGGGCGCGGATGGTGGGATGGGTCCTGGCGTGATTGACCAGAGCATCGAAGTTGGCGGGATGCTTGGCGTACTCGTGGATGTATGCATGCATGCCCACCACGCTCAGGCCGGAGGTCGACCGGTCCGTGTAGGCTGATGTTTCTTCGAATACAAAATGGAATGGATACAGATCCATGGTTGTCGCTTGCTCCGAGACGTCGAATCCTGCAAGAGCGCTCGATGTCAGTACGCTCGATGGGAAGTGAGTAGCGTCACTGATTTCTCGATGCTCACCGATGCGCACATGGGGACCTCTCATGCTGCCCCACAGCAGTGTCATGAATTTCGTCATCCACACAAGTTCCTCGTCGCTAAGACGGTGCAACGGGCAGTTCGGGTTTATCATCACGGCTGTCAAAGCGAGGTGGACAGTGTCGGTGCAGACTCCCTGGACATAAATCCCCAGAGAACGTGGTCTGCGTTGACAGGTGATTGTATTGGAGACAAGCGGTAGTGCTAGGGCCATCTGCCTGTCCCATGTTATCTTCTCTAGCCGTATGACAGTGGCATGACAAAAGTGCCTGATATATTTGATAATGTGATAGAATGAGGGAAATTGGACGTTTGTGAGGACGACTC
>JAXQGX010000128.1:0-20607 GCA_037040455.1 Irpex sp. P115-07
CCTTTCCTCCCTCACACGAGTCCCACCATCTGCCGGTTACAAGTACTGCACACTTAACCAGGTACTGCAACCTCTGCCTTTCCACCTCCCACTTTTGCTAATTATTCCCGGGAGATCCGAATTAGCACCCACAACAATGCATCAGCAGCTCATGGTCGAAAAGCGCATTGGTTCGCAGCCACTCTCCAGTCGTAGCACCCCGTGTAGCCTCTGACCTTGCGTCGACATGGAAATTGTTGCGGTCCCCTCGTATCGCACCATTTGTACCACTGCCTGACATCCCACAGCGTGCAAAGACTTCATCGAGGCGCTCGATACGTGCCATGCCGATTCATGGCTCAAGTTTACCGGCGGGTGCAACAACACCAAGATTCTGCTCAACAGATGTCTGCACGAACAGGTATGTGAATTATATCGGCCGGATCCACGGTTTCTCATGTGTTTTGCTGTAGAGCATGAAGCAGGCAGCGGCGAACCGCGAGAAGGCAAAGATGAGAAGAGACAAGACTGAGCAGGCCTGGCAACAGATCCGGGACGAGCAATCATAGTTCTCGCGTTCCGGCTCGTCTTCCTACACGACAAGCATGCATCAAACCAAAGTAGGAACTCATTTGGGCTATATACTCTCATGCAAATACTGTGGGCCCTATGTATCACTAATGTCATTTCGACCAAGAACAGGCACTTCACATGTAATTTATTCTACAACTTTATTATACATTTCTTTCTTCTGATACAACGGGCACACACGGAGTTCGATTTTTTTCTTCTCGTCCGCCCTTCCTTCCTTCTAGCTCACATCATCACTTACAAAGACAAGGTGAACTGTTTCCTCCCGTCCGCCGCTACCTTCTTCACTTGGCCTCCAGCGAAGAACGAGACGCCAGACAACTGCACGTCCCCGCTCACAACCTCGACAAACACATCACCCTGCTTTCTCTCAACCTTGACAACACCCGCCTTCTCACTCCCCTTACCCGTAGGGATACTAGTCTCCACAACCTGCCCATCGGCAAGCTCATAAACCTGCACCTCCAGCTCCTTAGCGTACTCGTAGTCGGGGCGTCCAACACCAGCAGGACCCAAAGCGAGCACAGACCCAGGACGAACCCACACGGGGATCTCGTCGATCGGGACGACCTCCTTGATCCACGTAGGCCCGACGACTGAGCGTTCGGGGTGGAAGAACGAGGTCCATGTACCGGCGGGGAGGTAGTACTCTGATTCCTCGTGTTCGGGGACGAAGACGGGGGCGACGAGCAGGTTGGGGCCGAACATGTACTGACGATCGAGGTAGTGCGTCGTGCGGTCGCCTATGAACTCGAGGAACATGGCCCGTTGCAGCGGGTGTCCCTTTTCATTACCTTCCAACGCCTAAATGGCAGCAGAAAAATCGAAACCGTCAGTCACCAGTCCATATACCCAGACGACTAGCTTAGCGGACGCACCAACTGATACAAATACGGCATAAGCCTATGCTTCGCATCAATGAACCTCGCCATATACGTCGCAGCTTCCTCCCCATACACCCACGGCACACGATACGAGCCCGACCCATGCAACCGCGAGTGCGACGAGAACAACCCATAGGCGACCCACCGATGGTAGATCTCCGCGGGAGGGGTGCCCTCGAACCCGCCGATGTCGTGCGAGGCGAAGGCGAAGCCGGAGAGCGTGAGGCTGAGCGCACCGCGCAGGGCTTCGGCCATGGCTTCGAAGGTTGATTCGCAGTCTCCGCCCCAGTGCTACATTGCGTTCAACAATAACGGTATGCGTCAGTTAGGTTTGGAAGATGGGCGAAGAGGATGAGGAGAAGACGTACGACTGGGAACCTCTGACCACCGACTGTGCCAGACCTAGCGAAGACGACAGCTTCACCCTCGCCGAAGCGCTTCTTGAGCAGGTTGAAGACGAGCTCGTTGTACTGCACGGAGTACAGGTTGTGGATCCGGTGTGGGTCGGAGCCGTCGTGGAAGACGACGTCGGCGTGCGGGATACGTTCGCCAAAGTCCGTCTAATGTACGTGATTTGGCAGTTAGCATAGTATAAGAGAAGATGAATCTGGGTAGGGTAGATGTGTACCTTGAAAGTGTCGACGCCGAGGTCGATCAAGTCGTTCAGCTTGTCTTCGTACCACTTCCTAGTAGCTGGGTTCGTGATATCGACGACTCCGAGACCGGGCTGCCACAAGTCCCATCTGCAATCAATGATCATCGTGAGTAATCTATCCTCATGCACGACCAGAGGAAGTATGCTTACTGCCAGGGCGTGCCGTCCTTGCGCTTGATCAGGTAGCCACCTTCGACAGCCTCCTGGAAGATGGGAGAGAGCTGCGAGATGTATGGGTTGACTGGTATTAAGTTGTGAGTAATAATTCCCTCAGATACAGTGAATGAATAGTTACTCACTCCAGACGCAGATCTTGACTCCGTACTTCTGCTTGATCTCCGCCAGGTACGCCTTCGGATCGGGGAAGTTCTCGGGATCAAACGTGAACGAGCACCTTTTAATTAATGGACACGTCTATCAGTCACCGATCGTCATCACTAAAATGTATCTCCGAGGATGCTCACCATTCATACTGCTTCATCCAGAAACAATCCAAGTGGAAGACTCGGACGGGGCAGTTACGGTCTTGCATGCCTTGCAAGAACCCAGCTACCGTCTTGCCATCGTACGAAGTCAAGAAGGATGTGGATAGCCAGAGGCCGAACGTCCACGCAGGGAGCAGTCTGATATCATCCCATACATGACGCCAGTCAGCTTTGCTCGACGAAAGAAAGAGATACTTGACACTCACGCAGGACGGCCCGTGATACGGGTATACCTCTCCAAAATCTACCAAGCAACATACGCGTCATCAACACCTGACATCCGCGGACCGCATCGGTTCGGCTTGTCAGTTAACTCACCTCCAACGGGGTCTTGCCGTAGATAATAAAATACTCCAGACCTTCGCCCGCGACGCTGACACCGACCCTGCTGACCTTCTCGCTTCCGACCTCGACCTCGACTTCGCCGGGGTGGTTAATGAAGACTCCGTAGTTGCGGTTGGTGATGTAGAAGGGGACGCATTTGTATGCTTGTTCGCTGGAGGTTCCTCCGTCTTGGTTCCATACGCTCACGGTTTGACCTTGTTATCGATCGGTATTATCAGACGCTCGCTCTTCACGCAAGGTAGCAGACGGGATGCTTACCGTTCTTTACGAATGCACCAAATTGCTCGCCCAGTCCGTAGATGAGCTCTCCAGGGGAGATGTTGAGCTCAGAGTGGGTGTACCTGACATACTCAGGGGGGTTGGCGGGATGCGGGTTGGAGCTAAAGTCAGTGGCAAGGCAAGACGCATTGGAAGCACTCCGGAGAGTCCACTTGTAAGGGACATCGTAGAACCCCTGGTGCTTGTAGCCCGCGGAGGTCAAGGTACGTTTGTCGTCCTTGAAGGTGACGGTGTACGGGTTCTCGGTGATCTCAGCGGTCAGACCGCCGGAGGTGACGGACCACGTCTTGTCGCCCTTTGATAGCTGCACATTAGGGACAGCTGGGGCGTCAGGGAAGAGCGGGATCTCCGGGGTGGGCGGAATGTTTTTGAAGTGCTCGAGTTTGACACCGATGACACCCTCCGTTGGAGAGTGCACTTTGATGCTGAAGACGGGCCCTGGAGCACGATCAGCATTGAGAGTACTTTATCTTGTTGATCAGTAACTCACCGGCGAGTGTGTCGCCTCGATGTCTGATAGGCTTGGTAGATACTTGGAGGTTATAGCCATTCTCTTCTGGAAGAGCTTGGACAACCTGGAGGCCCCAGTAGGGCTTCACGCCGCTTTTGAGCAGCCAGAAGCCGTCGTTAAATCGCATAGTGTGATGATGGGGATATGAGTGTGTTGTTGGGGACCAACAGCGGAATATTTCGAGCCACGGGTGCTCTTATACTAGCTCTGTAGATGAAGAGATTGAGTCCAGAGTTTGGAGAGAGCGGGCCGCTGTCCGCCGACGATTTCCCGAGAGGGGCATGACGAACTAGATCCCTCATTTTGACTTCTAGGCTATGCTGTTCGGATGTGTTCCACGATAATGAAATGAACAGAACATTTGTTGCGTTCACTGCTGGACGTTCTGTTCTTTAAGACATCCTGTCACGATCACGTGAGCGTGCTGTGACGGTGGCGTTTGTGTGGCCAGTGATGGTCTCTAGCGCCTTGCTGTCCCGCTCCGTTTCCGGGTTTGTCTTCAGACTCGAGGAAGTTTCGCCTTGGTCGGCCGATTATCAAGTTGAGTAGCCGGCGGCATGGAATACGAAAATACCAGTGTGTTTTTTACCGGATCTTCCTCAGTCTGTCTGGCTCGTCATAGAACATGCTTACCGAGACGGCGCATTGCAATGCGCATCAAAAAGTCTTCTGCATCATCTCCTCCGTTTCCAAGGATGCCGTAGACTTGTCATTTTACTCGTCTTTTTGTGCACAGAACATCGGCGGGCATATGATGCAAGATGGTGCCGAGTTGTGCCGTTCATACCAATTTTGACTCTGCTGATAACACGCTCAGTTTCAGTATATGTACCAGTGTACGACCGGTTAGCTAGATGCCCGTCCGGTACCCCTTACTTTCCGTCTTGTCCTCTGCTCATCTTCGACGATGTCCGCCAAGGACGCTCCTAAAGTTTCTGGGCAGGATGCGAAGAACCTACAGCAGTCGGTGGCCATCGCTGCATTACCCTCGGATACACGGACGGTCCAGGATTACGACAAAGGCCATGAAAAGTACACTGGACGTGGTACACGGGAGGACCCCTTTGTCGTCGTCTGGGATGATCATGACCCAGAAAACCCCTTCAACTGGACGAAGGGTCGTAGATGGTTGATTACGATTCAGGTATGTACCGTCGTCTACCATCTGCAGATCTTTCTCATCCTCAGACGTGACTCTCAGTTAGCACTTGGCACTTGGACCGTGTCCTTCTGTAGTAGTTCGTACACAGGAGGCCTGGCATTGATGATGAAGGAACTCCACATGAGTCGCGAGGTAGCCATCCTCGGCGTCTCATTGTATGTACTCGGTTTCGGTCTTGGGTAAGTCACTCGGCGAAACACATGGTTTAACGTACTGAACGGCGGCTCTAGACCGCTGGTATTTGCACCTACTAGCGAGGTACGTCATGTTGGATGAAGGCGCGCGATCGGCTGACTGACCATGACACGACTTCCAGGTTTACGGAAGAGTGAGTGAAGGCATTAGGCGTGCATACCTCGTTTAAACGGCTAAACGGCGATGAGATTCCCAGCGCATCGTGTTCCTGTCTACTTACTCAGTGTTTACGCTGATGCACCTCGGTGGCGCATTGGGTCACAATGCTGCTACCATTCTGTCCACCCGCTTTTTGGCAGGCATCTTTGGATCATCTCGTAAGTCCTCGTGTTCGATCGCACTTCCCCGGCGCACCGACCTGACTTTCTTATCCAAGCACTCACGAATGCGAGTGGTGTGTTGTCCGATATGTGGACTCCCAAAGACCGAGCGATTGTTTCCTCAAGTATGTTTTGAGTTTTACTCTACTAATCGTTCTCATGCTAAGAATGGCCCAGTCTATGCCACGGCACCATTTATGGGACCCGGTACGTAACGCTATTTCACTGAAATATCACCTGTTGTATGACGTCGTTGGATTCTAGTTGTGGGTCCGATTATCAGCGGTTGGATCGCTGAGACGAAATTGGGATGGCGGTTCAACTTTTGGTTGATGTTCATCTTCTCTGTGGTGTCGCTGGTCTTTGGATTCATTGCTACACCCGAAACCGTAAGTTTGATTCGGTAGATTTTAAATATAGCCTCATTGTCATTTCTCTTCCAGTTCGCCCCGGTTCTTCTCCGTCGGAGAGCGGCGAAGCTCACCAAAAGCACAGACGACAGGATGCACTATGTATCACATTACGACCTGGAGCGGAACTCATCTTTCTTCCAGATTCTACGCATCAATCTACGAAGACCCTTCGGTACGTTACACTTCAGGTCTCGGTTTACAGACATATTCATACATCATCCATTATCAGTGTTCCTACTCTCCGAGCCGATCGTGGTGCTTTTTTCCATCTACATTTCCATCGTATACGCCATCCTCTACGCGTTCTTCGCCGCCTTCCCTATAGTATTCCAGCAAATACGCGGGTTCTCACCGGGAGAAGGTGGACTGGCGTTCCTTGGAGTAGGACTTGGAGTGGCTCTCGGGACGGCACTGGCACCGCTTCAGAATAAACTGTATAGGGAAGCGATGAGGCAGAGTCCAACAGGCAGAGCGCCACCTGAGTCGTGAGTCCTATTGCACGCTTCAGAATTGATTCACCTGACTGTCGTCGAACAGTCGTCTCTACCTGCCCATGCTAGGAGCGATCCTGTGTCCCGTGGGACTTTTCTGGTTCGCATGGTACGCTCTTACTCCCATAAATCCTCGATTCCCAATTTCCTCACGATGGGTATCAGGACGGCTCTTCCACCGATCCATTGGATAGTCCCAATCCTCGCAGGAGTTCCATTCGGCATAGGTGTCGCCCAGATCATGACCGGTCTTGTCCAATACCTCATGGACTGCTACACAATCTACTGCGCAAGCGCCATCGCCTCGACTGTCATCATGCGATCTATATTAGCTGCGATATTCCCGCTGATCAGTCCGGCAATGTATAACAACCTCGGAGTTCATTGGGCCTCTTCGGTGTTTGCATTCTTATCTGTGCTCTGCATGCCTCTACCGTTTTTGTTCTTCGTGAGTTGCCATTACCGTATCCAGTTATTATGCTTCTGGGTTCCATGGCTAAAAATGACTTCGCGCGCAGAAATACGGTCCCTGGATACGAAGCAGGTCAAAGTTTGCCCAAAGTCAACAGCCTCGAGGTATCAAACCGACGCCTTCACCAGAGGAGACTCTGCATGAGAAAGGCAAAGGCGCAGAAGATATAGGGGAGAAGGCTTGATACCTCAGGCCGAACAGGCATCTGCTCAAGTTACTTTGCGATGAAAAGGGATACGCTGGAGGATTTTTCACTCTCTCGGTGTTACGCTGCCTGCATAGGCGATACATAGACGAACGGACTTACGAACATTGATTTTCGCACGATTCTCACGATACCTACATAGACTTCTTTTCTTTTGGATCTTACTACGTCGATATCGCTTTCGATAGCTTTCGAGTACTCACTTTACATGATCTTCTGGTAATGACATGGATGACAATACACATCTACTTCTGCGTAAACAGATCGACGCGGCCCGACAGTTCCTCGCCACTCTTTGTCATCACGCAGCTTTGCATGCTCCTTCAAGCTACCAGTTCGATGTTTCGTTGGGAGTAATTACGTGGTGATAGGCCTTGTGACTCCTTCTACTAGCGCTACTACGTGTTATCATGAAATACTTATTCGACGAGTCGATTCTGACTCCTTTGTGACTCGAACTGTGCTTAAGATTAGCAACACTGATAGAAACCAGGTACTTACTAGTAGGTATATAACGTGCAAGCAAAACGTTGTGGCTGATTGACTCACCTGTCAACTTTCGCAGAGATGGCCTCCTCCGAACCTAATCTGAAGAATCTGTGGCTTGAGACCCCTCTCATCCACTCAAAGCCTATCTCGGCCCTACTCGATGCAAACGTTTATCTCAAGCTCGATGTAAGTCGATCGAATCTCGAGCTAGTTATGCATGTGTCCTCCAGTGCTTCGTACCTCTTCGCCCCAGGCCCTGTGATCTCACGGGCACGACGTAGAAATCCGATGCCTTCACTTCACTTTAGAGCTATATACTGACAAATATTGCATATGAATAGCTATTCCAACCCTCGTACTCGTTCAAATACCGAGGAATATCCCATTTTATCCAGCATGCTCTTCGCACACACGGCCCCACCGTTCACTTGATAGTTGCCTCCGGCGGGAATGCTGGCCTGGCTGCTGCCTGCTCATCCAAAGTCCTCGGACTGAAATGTACCGTGTTTCTCCCTGCTGGGGCTACTCCAACCATCCTGGCGTTTTTCAAAAGAGAAGAAGCAGAAGTTCGCGAGGTTGGCAACTGCTATCAGGACGCCTTGACCGCTGCGAGAAACGCAGTCGCTGCGGAACAGCATGCGTATGTGATGCTCATAACAGACACCAGAATAATGGCTAACGTGACAATTCTCTCAGTGTACTCGTACCCGCGTACGAAGAACCTATTCTTTGGGACGGACATGCGTCTGTGATCGAGGAGACCGCCAAACAGCTTCCGCAAGGAGTAAAGCCAGATGCCGTCATCTGCTGTGTAGGTGGTGGAGGACTACTCGGAGGCGTTATCGTCGGCTGCAAGTCTGTAGGCTGGGATGATGGTAAGCAGTCGCAGAAGTTTAGAGGGGAGTATGTATACCATCTCACCTTGAACTATAGTGCCGATAGTTGGAATGGAGACACATGGATCCAACTGTTTCTACCAATCTATTTCCTTGAACAAAGGTCCCTTCGCGTCGTCTCCGTCGCCCCCTGCGGAAGGAGTGGAGGTACTTCATGACGAGCAGGCCGGTGTGAACGTTGCGAAGCTCCCCAAGCTCACCTCCCGCGCAGCCTCACTGGGGGCTTCGTGGCCAAGCCCCGGGGTGGTGAAGCTTGCACTGGAGCGCAAAGGAGGGATCAAATCTGTGTGTGTATCTGACGAATTTGCCATGCAAACATCACTCCAATTCGCCGGTTAGTATGAGCTGTACGATAATTCATTAGCCAAATTACTGACTACGGCTGACAGATGACCATAAACTCCTCATCGAGCTTGCAACTGCTACCACACTCAGCTCCGCTTACTCGCCCCAACTGTTTGACAAGTTGGTTCCGGCCAAGCAAGATACAAGGCGCACCGTTGTGTTCATTGTGTGCGGAGGTTTCAAGATCTTCAACCAGGACCTTGCAGAATATCGTAACATACTCGATGCAAACGAAAAGGGCAAGGAGGCATGGGAAGTGTGGCAGAACGGAGAGACATGGAGCATTCCTAAGAACTGACCATCGCGCTGGTAGAGAACGAAGGAGACAGATAGATAAACAGACTACCTACGGTTCAATTTTGGGTAGATGCTTCGCAAATAACGCTAGTCTGCGGTGCTCCGTAGTGTACCAGGGTAGTGGAGCTACGCCGAGCCATTGAATAGGATTCTGTGTAACGTTTCTGGAGTAAATGGAGGATGTTTCCGATGTGAGACTTGATAATCAATGAGCGAAGAGTAGAGTAGTGATAGATTACGAGCAACAGATATACAAGCGGAAAACGTAGCTCATTATATTATACAGCCCAGCATAAAACCGCGTTTCCCTTATTTCCAGCAACATAGCGAGGATCATTTTGCGTTGTGACGTCTTCCGGGTTTCAACACTCCAGAATGAAGAGCTTTGCCTCCGGTCTACGAAGTGCGCTCTGAGGCAGAAGCCTGCGCTTCCCGCTCGGCCTTTGCTTGCAGCCGTTCTGCTTTGATGCGTGCCAACTCCTGTTTCAATGTCACTTGATCGTTTGGCAGGTTCTGCGACGATGAGAGTAAGCTTGCAATCCCTGAAGCCGGTGTAGCCCGCGCTGAGGGACTTCATCCTACTGCGCCTCCACACTTACCCTGACGATGTTTTCTTCAGGAGGGAAGATCTTCTCTTTGTACTGGAGTGTTGCGTCGTCAGATACGCTTTTCATTGTGCTCGCTTGATACTGCTTACAGGTAACACGTTATTCCTATACCACTCCGGATTTCCATAGTGGGCCATGACCAATAACGGTAGAGCCACGTATGTGGCGAATTTGAACACTTCAAGAGCAGGACCTCCCATAATCTACGCTTGCTTTGTTGAAGTGCGCTTGCGAATAAGACGAGGTGCAAAGCGTGATCGTGGTACGGTAAAGGAATGGTCGGCCGCTTTGTGGCGCCGGCGCTCAATGCCAGTAACGTACATTATGTAAGCACTGCTGCCACTGCTACTAAGTACACGACCGTGACAGAACTCGGACGACACTACAACAGAAGAGACGTGTGTATTCGACATAATAATACGGAACAGGCTAATATTCTCAAGCTTTCGCTCCTACGAAGTTTAACCATGGGTCTTCCAATAGCTGCTTTGGTGAACTTCGATTCTCGGGTTCCCATTGCAACATTTTCCGCAGAAATCGCAAAAACTCTGCCTTATTACCAACATCCCAATCGGCAACAAGGTCCTCGAGGGTTATAACCGGAATCGTCTCCTTACCCTTCCACGATCCTGGCGTATAGGTCTGTCAGTAACACAATCGGACGGTAAAGCCCAGTATTCCTGACCATCTTCATGGAAAAAATCCCATGCGCGCCCAGTCTTCGTTCGTCTTAAGAATTCGGTCGGTGGTGAGCCTAGCAGTGCTACCATATGCGCAAGATGATATGCATCCGATTCTTCGTTATCCGGGCCTTCCGTTCTCTTGAACAAGTGGCCTTTCCCCAGAAGATTAGGTATCTACGGCGCATCCGAAATTTGTTTAGCCGTTAATGCGTGTATGCACACAGTCAGCCACTTACCATGACACCTATATTCCAGACATCCACCATTGGAGTGAACGGTATGCCAAGCAAGACTTCAGGTGCGCGATAGGGGGATGGCTGTATCGTGACTGTAGCATCGTATTTACCAAAGCGTGCTTCCCCAAAATCGCTGAGTATAGGTTCAGCGTATTGGTAGATTGGAGGCACGAGGCGTCGGGATGTATGTATGACACGTCCTTCTACATATTTACGCGGACTGGGACATTCGAGTTCTCGCTTTTCAAAGGCAGAGCAAACATCGTCGGCACCCTGGCTACTGTCCAAGCCAAACAGCACGTTTTTAGCCTGGATATCTGTTAATATTTGGTGAGTCGTGAGAGAAGCTTTGCAGATAGACCTCGCATACCCGTGTGTATCACTTGCGCCTCGCAATGAAGGAAGTCTAGAGCGAGAAGTAGGCGGCCGAGAACGGCCTGTAGAAGTTCTAGTGGCAGCGCTCGGTCGGGCATTAACATACGCAAGGATTCTAAGGTAGCAGATAAAGGCGCTTGTATTATACCGTGGTAGGTTCGGCCGTCCCTAGAGACCGCAAAGTCATCCAGTAGCTGGCGCACTAGCCTAGCCCCCGCATGGGTCGTCTTGATAGAACGAAGATGCTTTGAAACTTCAACTTCGTTTTGTAGAGCCTGATATGTACCAATCTTCAGAGTTACGTGTTCACGCCACCTAAAACGCAGCATTAGTTAATAAACGAATCTATACGTCAGGTGAAGGGACGACGTACATTAGGTCTCTGCATAACCATACGGTTCCATTCATGCCATATCCAAGCTTCCCTGTTACCTGATATCTGGACTGGAACACTTCACCAATCTTGACAGGGTAGAAATCGAGGGGGTTGTACCAAGGTAATGTCTCCTCCTCGATCCGGCGAGAGCTATCGATAACTTCAAAGTTGCTTGTGGGGAACTGGCGTGGTGCTGATGGAAACGGCCACATGCGACGAGCGGCACGTAACAAGGACCGCATAGTGTGTGGAACGGCAAGCATCGACAGACTTAAACTGAGGGTGAGGAGAGTGGCGTACGAAGTCCGGGTGACCGGCGCTCCGCCCGCTGCAACGCAAAAAGCCGGATACCGGGAGTTTGGTACTCATAAGTTCCAAAAGTCATCTGAGTCCGATATACATCGACACTATAGCAAGACGGCTGTCACTCTGCCTTGTACACTCAAGCTACTGTTTACCTTATATGCATGGTGACACTGAACATAATTTCGATGAGAAGGTTAGAGCAAAGATTATATTAGTGGCGAAGATGTAGCATCATACTGGACAAGATTGAAGACGGAAACTTGAAGTAGTACAACATCGAATGACTCCGGCTACTTATGGATACAGTGAAAGCCAAATACAAGGGGAATAACTTATGCTATGAAAACAAGATGACGACCGTAACATGTTGCAAAGCAGTACAGAACAAAGATAGGGCACTGTCAAAGTTACACAGGACTTCAACCGCGCGCCTTGCAATTGTAGTCGCCGTTCTCTCTGATATGTGCAGTGGCGAGTCGAGTTCCCTCCTTGCTTCTGAGTACAACAGTGACAACTTCACCATTGACACCAGGCTCAAACGTGGAGATATGCGGTCCGCCCCTAGTAAAATGTCAGACGTTGAACGAGTGGACACCGGGAAGTCATCCTTACTTAATTTCAGCTTGCTCGAATCGTGGGTACTGGCGAATACTTTAGTATGAAGGCTAGAGCTCTAAGGTGATTTGCGTACCTCTTGCGAGTCTCGGATCTTCATCAGAGCGGTATGAAGGGACGTCTGCCATGCTGGGGATAGAGTGCTGGGGTCTGTACTGTTCTTGTACAAACCATAAAATGCGCGAGCCACTGATGTTGAACGAAAAGCCATGGGAGTAGTGGGCTTGGAGGATCTAAGTGAGAGGAGGAGAATGATGCTACTCACTGCTGTTAGCTTCGGCTCTTTATACCTAGAGACAACGGCCATCTCCTGGTCAGCTACAGAGTCAAAGAAGAATAGACATCTGGGTCGTGGAAAACGCCGTGCAAAGGCGGTCATGTCCTGGTCGCGCGCAAAATCCAGGTAGAACGGCAAAATCCTTACCAGCAAATAAGAGAAGCATCCCTTTCGCAGTCACGCAAAAATCCGAAGCAGAACTGCTGTATTCGTATCCCGCAAAAGCCTGAGCTTCAGGGGAGACGGCCGTTTCCGCTCTCGCTTATGGCCGAGAGGCTATTCCGGCGCATTTGAGTTACATAGCAATGTACAGCCCTACAAGCAACAAACACCAGAAGATTAGCTGACAATCTGGAGGAAAGCAGCATACCTGAGCATATCCGCGATGACTATTGTTTGCGTTCACGGAAACTTTTGGTATCAGGTAAGAGACGTCAAATCAAGAGGAAAACATGAGCAATGATGTACAAGAAGGGCATAGACTATAGAGAAAGAGATGGCCCCTACCTGATTCCAGCGTGATTCGACAGCGGAGTAGCACAACACAGTACATGACTGCAGCTATTTTTCACCTTGTTGCGATAAGGCGGTGGTAACCGTGGCGTAGGATATAAGTACCTCACGCAGCCTGACGCAATTCGTGCAGCTAATTCTTCTGTTCTGCGTGGGTCACCAATCGTCAATATAGATGATTGCTATTTTCTTTTGAAACTATGCACCAAGTTCGGCCTATGAAAAGGCACTGGCAATTAGAATCACATATGCACTTCAAATTGAACTTGAAGGTGATAAGTAAGGCTGCTCACCGAAGTGGGTTTCAAAGGAGTCCCTCTACATAACTGAGCCACGAAAAACGTGTAAAGCAAATTTACCGATGAGCTCCTCAACCCATATTATGACACAAGTTGGTACTGCCGATCTGGCAGCCAGTCACGGTGGCAGGAAAGAACTTGGACGTTCAGGACTACCGTGACGAGCACCGGTACCAGCCGGTACCGGGACGTTGGCTCACATCAAAGCAGCACGTGGCGCTAAGGAGTCGTCCGATCATTGATCATCCTCAGGCTGGTACCCTACTGTCCCTAGTCAGGAGTTGCAAAACTTTTCGCGAGTCCGCGATTGTAAAGTACATATCTCGGTAGCCATTCACACTAAAATTAATTCCTTCTGCCAATGTGTTGCCTGGCTTCTCGTTAGTAAATCCCGGAGGGTCTTCAGATGTTACAGTAGGGAGACGAGCGAGCGGAACGTTGCCGTCGTCGACACTCGGTGTTTGCATCGACTGTCTCTTATTTCGTCACATTGATGAAATCAGTCACACATTTATGCTCCACTTGCGGTGAGAAAATGACCCAAACGTCACAAGTTCCCATGACCGCTTGTCACTCTGCCTGCTAGCCTTGTCACACGAGGAGGAAGATTCTGTCCCTCTAACATGCTGAACGATCTTTAACGTTGATGTAAATGTATCGCTAGATAGAATAGAACCTATGTATTCATCACCAAGCGATTTATGCTAACCGCCCAGGAGGATCTTTGGGATCTTGCCCGATCGCCTCAGACCCGACGTTGCAAAACATACCGGTTACTCTCGCTAGGCTACGCATTGCCATATAATATTTCTAAAACTTGCTAGAAGTAAGCCTTGAGGGAGTCTTCACTCTCATATAACTTTACCGGCAATAATAAGTGAGCGAGGGAGGCGCGGAATGGCCGTTTGCAACTCTTGTCTCGTTTGCAACTCCTGACTAGGGACAGTACTACTACGAAGTAATAGTAATGGTCATCAAGGTAAGTAGTTAGACAGATACTAGCATACTGCGAAGCTTATCTATCAAGAACAGCATTAATTAAGCTGTCTCGAATGAGTCTAGGTTAGGTGTAGCATTTCTACGCCGCGCCACATCGGATTCTTTCAAGTTACTCAAACTATACCGGCATCATCACTGTTTAAGTTGCCCACTCAGCTGGCAGTAAGTACTATGACACTGGAGTATGGTTATTGAGCTCCAACTGATAGAAGCTCTGCGGCCTTGGATACCCAGTCACAACGATGTACCTCCTCCGCCTATGCGTCCAGCCTCCTGCTGACCTTCAACCGTTGGTGTGCCGGAGTCGGGCTCTGGGCGCGCGTAAGATTAGGTCAAATAGAGTTAGCAATTAGCCTAAGGCCAAGTAGGATCCGGGCATCTTCGTCCTGAAGGCCTCGGTCTCTTCGATCATGGGGTAAACCTCGATCGCTCACTATAGTCAGACAGGACATAACGTGCATTAAATGACTCTCATCCAGATCCCTCCCAGGAACATTTGCAACAAGTCTGCCTTCATTGGCTCTTAAGAACTTCCGAGGGTCAACCATTCCTCTCGGACGGTGTATCGAATGAGACTTTCTGGCCAGAACTATGTTGGCGAGAGAATCGAGCTCCGTTAAGTCATGATCATTATTTGTGTTTGTGATGATCGCGATGATCCAGTCTTTTGAATCTAGCATGAGGTAGCCCGACAGTCTGCACTCGCTCCGGATATCTAGTATGAGGCTGAGGCTCAGATGATGCCTTGCGACTGTGCTGCCAGTGCTCATACGAAATGTGCGGACCCGGACCATGTTCGAACACATTTGAGCATCGACCGCAGGACCATGATTTGATGGCTAAAGCATGTCCGTTAAAGTGCACACACTAGCCTGAGCTTCTCCCTTAAACAAGGTTCAGGAACCCTCAACTCTCACACGATCATTCTTCGAGGCGGCGAAGGCACCAGTCCCGAACTAGCCATCTTCCATGATACATCCTTTGACAGCTTACAGGCCAAACATACAAGCCCACAAGGAACCAGACGGTTCTTATAGCCTCCAATTCCGAATTCCCAGCACATCCGTGATCCCCCTCCCGTCTGCCAACTCCGAATTGCCAGGCCTTCTCAGGCTGGAGCCCCGCACACGTAGAATTCGGAATTGGTTGGCACGCCATACAGCTGGAATTCGGAATTCCTGCGCACGCAACTGCGTATGTGTATAACGCAACTTAAAGATCGAGATATTGGCTCGATACCCCTCATATCAAACGGTGAAAGTTTTTGCTAAGAGCATAGCAGGAGACAGAGTAGGCGAGAAGCAAGCGTAGCGAGTCGTGATAAAAGGGTTGGTGTTATACATGCGCAATTATGGTGATGGAATACATCCACTCTACAACTAGAGTACTAGATACCCGTAGAACTAACCGCCGTTCGTCTGAGGTCCCTGCCAAAGACCATAACTTGTCCCTGGATTAGTTTGCCAGAGCCTTATCGTGCCTGGAGAAGGTGAATCACCGTTAGCGGCAGGGCCAGACAAGAATGAAGTTGAAACGACGTACCATCCTCTATATTCATTTTGATGGAAGAAGAGAAGGAATAAATGTGATGAGCGAGCGATCGTCTCCATATGTCGGGAAAATATACGTACCGCTACCGCTTGCAAACATCTCTCCATCAGGACTATATTCAACGCAATGCACCGGACCGTGGTGACCCTTCAAAACATCTCGCTCCGTTCCATCGAGACTGTGCACCCTTACCCACTCGTCGCTCGTGCTACCTGTGACAAATCGATCCTGCGAGATCGGATGGATGGACGCTGACGAAGGCGCGTAGTTCAACGTAAGGCTGAGCGTCTGGTTGCCGTTGGGAAGAGCCGGTATGAAAGAGACAGTCTTGCCCGACGTCACCACCAGTCGATTGGTCTGTGCGGAGAGCTCCATTGAGGTGATCGGACCAGGGAAGGTCAGGCTTGTGGTAAGGTTCCTTGTACGCAGATCCCACCACCTATGATTGGATGCAAAGGGGGATCAGTCATGCTGGCATGTGGACAGCCTATAAAGATTGTCATGCGTACTTGACAAGGCCGTCCTCTCCAGCCGTTACACCTGTGTGCTCGCCAACCCACACTACGCTCTTGATCGTACCATCATGAGATACTGTGGCGCCGTTCTCGAAGAAGAAATCGGGCTCGGCGTCCGGTCGTCGAAGATCGAACATGCGCACTTTCTTCTCCTGGCCTCCGGTCAAGAGATGTGATGTGCTCGGTGAGATAGCGACACTGCGAACGATATGATTGTGCGGGAACGAATGGAGCACTTCGCCACTGAACGTGTCCCAGATTTTTCTGTAAATGGATGACACGTGGATGATCAGCCTGGTCATAATGAGTTATATGAGGAACGCGACGTACGCAGTAAAATCAGCACTCCCCGAAGCAGCTCTGGATGTGTCCGGAGACAGCTTGCTGGACCACACCGCACCCTTGTGTCCGATAAAGGTACCTATCCAATCGCCTGTCCACTCTCGCAGCATCGGGTTTCCATCCTTGCAGCTAGAGATGAGCACATAAGTTCCATCTTCTTGGAGGGGTGAGAACGAGAGGTGAGTGACGGGTCGCGTGTGCCCTGGAGCCACGAGGGGAACTGCTTTATGAGGAAAAGACATGTGTAGGTGTACTAGGAATTCGTGATTTGTGGGTTCGTGAAAAGGCGTAAATCGTGCGACGTGAAATAATGCGTTGAATGGCAGAGTATGAGTGTCTTTGCTGGCGGGAGGGCGGGCGGAGGCGCACTGCGCTCTGGCGGAAGAGAGACTTTGGCTGGCAGAAGGATGACTTTCAAGGAACGCGGTCAGCAGGCGGCACCTCTAGTGCCATGCCACACCACGTGGGTGATCGCGCCGGCGTTTGCCGTACCACCTTCGCGGCACCGTGACGAACTTCACACTGGAAGTTGTTCAAGTTTCTCGTTCTTTTCATCAATGTCGGCTTCGATGTCAGACATACGCAACGAGACTATGAGGGAAGACACTTGCAACGCTGGGTAACATAAGCGTACATCAATGTTCTGACGTCGTTTGTTGCCTGTTAACTCTTGCAACCAATCACGACGGGCGTTGCGCCGCGGCGACTCAGAGCATTGTTGAACAGCACACAATGGTCACGCGATGTGCTATTGACTGCTCGAGGCAGTCAAAAATATGTATGTCTTACTCTTTGAGGGTGTATTCATGCTAACACTCAGCCTTCTTTAGAAACTCACTATAGCGACATCTCTCTGATGATGACAACATGCGCTTTAGCTATGCACATCATTCATTAGGCTCGAGGTTCCACTTTACGTGGCCTATGAAGGTCGTTCCTCGTTGAACACCATTCAATTTTGTCATACTGACAGCGAACAGTCGGTATCTGGCTTAAGCCGTACAATAGGCCACACTCCACACCTCACCAGGCTCGTGGGTCCATATCCGAGATCTCCATCCGCCAATAGTAAGTGTCACTTTGACCTAGCTTCAGTGCCAGCTGTCCGTTTGAAAAAATAACTAGTAAGCTCGCAGATCATGTGGAATCACGATGAGCAAACCGATAACCTACAAGTAACTCCAACACTCTCGTGTATTTTCCAGGGCATAGTGGAACGTGAGGTATGGCGAATGTCCGCTACTCCACCACGTACTCGTCAGTAAAGTCATAGCGACTAGCTTGAGAAGAATTTATCCGCAAAGTTCCTCGTAAATACGGTTGCATTGTGGTTCTTACGCTACCCAGCACGCCAGAGCTTATGGCACTAACTGGCGTCCGCGGAGTAACACTGTCTCTTATTCGCCATTGCACTAGTTTGTAATAGGTGAGATAGATGCCATCGATCCAACTTTGACTCTGATTTATCCTACTCTCATCCGACAGATCCCTTCAAGGCAATGGATGTTAAGTCAAGTCATAACATCGGAACCCACTATACGGCGCACAGTACGTGCGGATGGAGCGGAGAGCAGGCTGGAACAATGCATTGCTCGGAAGCGATTCTGCGCTCCTAAACATCCGATGGAATATTCGCTCTAGGCCATATGTTCTAGGATGCTGTCCAGTCGTGTGCGCTGAAAATAAGACATACCAAGACGCCTAGTCGCAGGCTGTAGGACCTGGATGAACGGTCAGATGTTTCAAATCAACGTATGGGCTCTGAGGGTACGTGATTCCCGGATTGTAGGTACAGTACCTGAGAGGGAGCTGAGAGAGGCATGGGGGTCCTGAAGAGCACCGCGCACCCGAGTTACATGATGGAAGCGCTGTACGGGTGAGTGTTCTCAAGGCTGTCATAACGAGGGCCTGTACATTCTGAGCTTGCTGGTAGCTCGTGCCTGGCCTAGTGGTGGTTCCGATGGCTCTACAGAGTCCAAAGTTCCAAGTTGACTGTCAGAGAAAGCCCCAAGTTTAGGTACCAAAACTCCCAGGAAGTTCGATAAGCCACCGCCGCCAATAGATCTGACATGTGGTTCGTGTTGCGGGACCAGAAGTGCTAAACCGTACTTGCGTTCGAGCTGCGTCCCACCATGGCTTCGCGTTATGGCGCCTTCGAGGTCGGCGATCGCGACGCGCTTGTGGAGGAGCGCGATCACGTGACGATATTCGCCAATGTTTTGACGGATGGCGTGCTTGTTGTCCACACCCAACTGCGCGAATTTTGGCGTGCGGACGGCTAGTCGCCCAACTTACGCCATCCATTCCAAGGATTCCTAATCATCCAGGAAAATGCATTTTCTCGTCTGGCGGGGGATCTATGACTTTTGCTCGCCACCGCGGACACTGCTTGCAACATTACGCTCACCATCGTCCTCGCCGTAGCCAGAAGCCCGGCGCAAGTGACGTCCATCAGACGCGAACCTGCACAAGAAACGCCCGGCGTTGAGTTGGGAGGATCGCATCTCGCCCGCAATTCATCCAAGACTCGCCGTTTGGAGCGGGACAACTTCTTTCTTTTCCTGATCTGAACAGTTAGCCGTGCCTGGAGAATTGCTTCTCCCCCGATCCACTTCCACGGACGGGTATATATACACGACTCGGCGGGCTTACCAAGTCCTCCACCGCATTGCTTCTTCCCTCCCCCTCCCTCCCAACCTCCCGCCATGACTTCCGCGTATGCGAGAGTCAAACAATGGGGAAAGCGTGTCATAGGCTACCCCGAAGAACCCGTCCCCGTTGTCGGTGTTGCCCACTGGGTTCGCAACTTGTCGCAGAATCCTAAACGCGATGTAAGTGCACTTCGCGAGCATCGACCCTGATCTGCAACTAACCGTAAATAATAGATACTCAACTACGCAGAGTCCCTCTTCCCCATAGTAGGATGGATTACCCGCTACAGTGAGTCTGCGGTTGTGACTTTTACCTTGCGCGACCCTCACACAATATTCAGACGTCGGATGGCTATCCGGCGATATTGTCGCTGGTCTTACTGTGGGAATCGTTGTCGTGCCCCAGAGCATGTCTTACGCACAGGTAATGAACCCTATCGCCACAAGCCAATCTTCACTGCTAATGGACATCCGTGCCTGAAAATAGATTGCAACTCTCTCTCCGGAATATGGTCTCTACTCGGCCTTTGTTGGCGTTCTTATCTACTGTGTGCGTAAAACTCCCCTTTTGGTACTTGCGGGTAAACCATTCGTGTAGAGACTTGCCATCATTCTAACTCTGACATGGGGCGTACGCAGCTATTCGCAACGTCTAAAGATGTCTCCATTGGTCCCGTCGCCGTCATGTCTCTCACGATCTCCCAGATAATCAAACACGTCGACAACAAGCACCCTGGCCAATGGGAGGGACCGCAGATTGCTACTACAGTCGCCTTCATATCCGGGTTCATCGTGCTCTGCATTGGTTTGCTCCGTCTAGGATGGCTCGTTGAATTCATCCCGCTTCCGGCTGTCAGTGGCTTCATGACCGGGTCCGCCATCAGTATTGTCGCCGGCCAGGTCCCGGGTCTTCTCGGTGAAAGTGGCTTCGAGTGAGTAAAAGTACTCTTCAACTATCATCTGATGCTGACCATCTTGCAGCACTCGCGCCGCTACTTACAAGGTCATCATCAACTCCTTCAAGCATTTGCCAAGCGCCAAACTTGATGCAGCGTTCGGAGTGGTCGGTTTGTTCTCGCTCTACGCCATGCGTATAACCTTCGATTGGCTCTCAAGAAGATACCCAAGACGCAGTAAGTTTTGATACCTATGTCTATTCCAGTGCGCCCACTCACCTGTCCTCAGAACGCTTGTTCTTCTTCCTCTCGACATTCCGCAACGCTTTCGTCATCATTGTGCTTACGATC
>JAXQGX010000129.1:0-20212 GCA_037040455.1 Irpex sp. P115-07
AGAACAAAGTGGGTAAATGTGGACAGGAAAGAATGCAGCTCCTCCATGAGCGAGAGAGTCCGAGGTGAGGAAAAAGTGAAAAGTCCAGGAAAGATAGGATGGCTCAGAACTTGTCACCGCGATCTACTCGCTTGGTGACCAGGCTCTCCTCGCTAGCATCGAAGCCATCGTCTGAGAACTGATGCCTCAAGGCGCTCGACTTGCTGGTACCACCCAACATGGGAATCTGGGAATCCTCGGATTGGACACCCTCGCGGCCATAGAGCGTACTCCTGGGGCTGCCTTGACCGCTGGCACCCAGTGACATGAGCGAGTGCCGAGCAGACTCTTGCATCTGCATGATGTTTTGGCGGAATGCGTTCTGTTCCCGCCAGTACTGCATTCGTTTCTCACGCTCTGCGCTGCGGTGGCCACGATGCATCCAATACAGGCCGACCAAAGTCGCGAGCATACCTGATAGAGCTGTTAGCACCAATGAGTATATAGCGAAAAATTGTGCGCACCTCCAAAGAGACAGATGCCGACAACGACGTATACCCATGACCCGACGTGTTGAGCCGTATTTGCAGGCTTGCCGCATTTACCGTTCGCCAAGCAGTTGTAAGAGGAGCACCTGCAAATCGCTGAATAACAGGACTCAGGGAGAGAGCGAAAATACGTACTCTTTATCCGCAGAGCAATCTTCGTCCAGGGCCTTCTGCTGCATGCACACCTTCTGCTGTGAATCGCAATACAATCCAATCACACAGTTTCCGCTGATAGTGAACAACATGAGCGCGTTTTCTTGATACAATGGTCAAGTAATAACTCACCGAGAAACAACATCCACTGTTTCGTTCGTGCCAGAATAAACGATGTAGCCAGTGTTCTCTACGACGCAGGCGTTTCCCACGGTAACGTTTGCCCACCTGATATAGATGTGGTCAGTCTCTAACTAGTTAACTTGGGGCACGAAGCTTACATGCATACGTTGTTCAAGCATACCGAGCCGTTAACGTTCAGTCCAAAGCCAGTATGGTCTGCGAGATCCTTGAAGTTTGGTGGCGCCTCACACTCGTCTAAGAAGGATACAGTTCACTCTCTACCCACACTCTACTTTATATAGCACTCACCATCGCGGTTGAACTGGCACGGGCTACCAACAGGCAGTAACGGCTGGCACGCATCCTCCTCATCCGGACAAAACAAACCTGGCTTGCATCTGTCTGGCATATCCGCAGGGTCACTATACCCGAACGGGAACTCGTCTCTCCTGCATCCTTTGTGGTCGCAAAGTCCAGAAGAGTTGCAGAACGTGACTGAGTTGCAGTCCCCGGTAAACTGGTATGTACCGATCTGGAGGCGTTGGTTGTTTACACTGCATGGATCGCCATAGTTTGCGCTGCCGGCGTGAGCGAAACGTGCGTGGAAGAAGGGCCCCAGAGAAAATAAAACGAGCGTGATGGGTAGAAGGAGAATCATGGTCGGCTACGAGCAAAACGGCGGGAAGTGGTCGCCGTCGCTGTCGTTTGGGTCGTCGTCGTCGAGAGAACAAGAGTGATGGGTGTGTGACGTCCAGTGTGTGACATTTCATCTGGCAATGCGGGCGTGCCGAAGCTGCTGCCGAAAGGCGCTCCGTCGTAATTGTCACGCTTATGTCACAGCTGGCTGCGCACTGGCAGTGGCCACGAAAGCATCCCACGTTCGAGTCCATGAGGTAAGTCAATATCGTACTAGTTCTCAGCAAGAGCGTTATATATAATCACGGATTTTCTATGTTTACAGAGAGAAAAATTTGAAGGTGATGCATAGACAGTCCAATTTCCAAGCACAGTTCGATCATGAATCATCATCAAAAGCCTGAGCTATTCAGCCCACTACATCGTCAATGTCAGCATTATTCTACACCTGAGCTACAGAGGTGCGTACCATTCAGCGTAAGGCTTCGCTTGCTTATAAGAAGATGGGGATGCAGCCGATAGAGATGAGGCCGCCCTGTAGGCAAGTATCCATCTATCAGCTTACAATCCAGTGCAGAAAAATGTAGGACGTACGACGGCGTTGTTCTCGCAGCAGACAGGGCTCGCATTGCACGCGGAGCCACTGCCAATTCCAACAACGGAGATGGGAGAGCAGTCGATTCCAAGGAGGATATCCACTCCAGTGACCACGATACCGAGCAGGTCCAAGAGGATATTTCCGGTAGACGAGTTGGACTATATACACTCGAATGAGCATAAGATCAAGCGTGGGTGTTTATGGTAATCTTACAGTTGTCGTGCTCTGGCAGCACTGGATGGGGCCTGTGTTGCAGTTGCCTGCCGCAGCGGTGCCAGTAGCACCAGGCGCGGTCACTGTGATGGTAGTCGCAGGAGGGGCTCCGCCGCCGCCTGGTGCTGTGGTAGGAGGGGGCTTGTCCGTCGTGGTGGGAGAGCCCCAACGCTTCTCGAGAGGAGCCGGTGTGGCGACCGCAAGGGCGGAAAGGGCGAAGAGGACGTAGAAAGATATGAACGAGATGTTGAAGAACATGGTGGCGAGAGGCTTTGACTTCTTGGTAGATGTCTCCGACTGTGGGCTGAAGTTCTAGGCTTGCTACGGTCGGGTATTTATACCATTCTGTGCAGAGGCCAGCCTGCCCAATTGACCCCGCACCTTAAAGAGGCTACAAAAGAGCGTCGTCATCTCTGATGGAAACCACGTACAGTTCAACAAAACATAATACAATGTCTGAATTTGAGAACCTTTCCTTCGGGAAAGCATGGAACATAGCGGCAACTACACGAGAGATTACTGCTTTCAGGAAGTCAGTAGACTCTGACACGAGGTAGTATACCCGTTCATGGCTCTGCTACAGTGGCCGTGCCATTCAAAAAGCTGTTTCATCACAGCGAAGACATGCACATGTTTTTGCTTCGGAAAGTTATGTGACGACGTGCTCTACGGCAGGTCATACATAGAGAACCTGACTAAAATCAAATAGGAAGTCAGTGAGGTGGTCTGCGCGCATTCAAAGGACTCACTTTTAGATATCACGTCGTTGTGTATGGTGCCATAAAATGAACATCGCGCACGGACGAGTGGAGCTGCCAAGATGTCGTAGTTTCATTTGGTTGCGACTTTTGTTGAGTATGTCGAGATTCCGTGACAGAGATGTCCTGAGTATTTGGTTTTATACGTGGGAGCAACGCGAGCATGCCGTTCGACATGTGGCAGGGATCCTTTATATCTAAACATACCGAGGCTACGTACTTCAAGTGCCTGAGTATTCCGACAGTACTACTTCGTACACTGTCGCTGAGCATGTCCGCTGTGCAGTTGTTTTCACCTGCTAAAGCGGTTAGTTTCTACCATGTATCTTGTCTGATTGACGTACGTACTCCAGTATTGTAGTACTCGAATCTGAAGCAGCTTTTTGTACGGTATAGAATTGAACTTCGTTGCCGCGTTGTGGTAGGAAGGAAAGTATGAGCCAATCACGGTGCGGGATAGTGATGGCGAGGCGAGCGCCGAGTGACTTGGATCGGTACCACCACCACGCATCCGTCGTCCGACCCGTGCATGCCCTTATCGCACTTCCGTGCAAAAGTACTTCATGGGAAAAGCCTAAGCTTATCATTGCCAAAACATGCTAATGGTTCTGTACATGATGTATTGAAGACAGTCTGAAATCGAAAACTTCGAAACACGCGTTGAAGGAGCACTATCGAAAGGTGAGTCTCGGATTATTCGACTCGTGGATTTAATATCGGTATGTGCGATGGCTGTTAATATCTCTATGACGCGTGACTAACCTACTTCCACAGGATATCTCCAACGCCATTTTCGCGTCGAACTGGTACACTGCCAGTGCCGCCAACAGCCGCCTTTTCGGCGAGGTTCCTTGGCATCTTCCATGGGTACATAGCGGCGATTCGACAGGGTTTCGATGATGATATTCCATACGCGAGTCGTGCCAATGTCATACCACTGTCATACCCACATGCTGTGGCGTGGGGAAAGTAGCCTGTCGTTCGGGACGAATGCCCACACAGAGCCTCTATCTCATTGAGTCAAAGTTACACATTCCTACAGCATTGTCCTCGGTGCATGAAAGGTTGTTTTATTAACCTCTCTATCGTAAAAACATGTGCGCATCTGTCAGCTGATACATCTCCGCCGAAATATGACATCGACGCGCGGGAGCATGGATGTGCGAAACTACCTTTAACGGATATAAACACAGCGGAACCGTCCAGCGTGCCGCTGATGATGTCAAAACGTTGTCTTTGGTAAGTATGAAGTCTTTTCATACAGCTGCGGTGCCTGAAACTGACGTTAGACAGGAGTAGAAATCAGAATCTTTCGACGATTACTGCCTCGAGTTCATCAAGATATTGAGTCGCTCACCTATGAGATAATCCCAGGTATAGCCCTCATTATCAAGGTGGCTGGTGATAGGCTGAACGACTGCCTTGTGTCTGGTACCATGTCGGCAACAGCCTTAAAGGTAGATATTCCGGTCACTGACCTTCGCTGACCTCCGTTTTGCGCTGTGTTTCTATCTAGCAGCCAATGATAATCTGTTTGCAACGAGGCCACTCTATCACACCTCGGCCCATATTCGCGTTAAACCGACTTCGTCAGCCTTCATCTGACATACATATAAAACCCGATGCCTCAAACCTCCCCGCGTTTGCACGGAGTCCGTTACTGCATCGTCTCCTTAACCATGCATAATCGCACTCTCGCATCCCTGTTCTGCGCACTGTACGCATGCTTCGTTCTTGCGGTCGCCACACCAGTCGAGCCCCTCAACAAACGAGGAGGCTCGCCTCCACCCACGACTACCATCACGGTGTCGCCGCCGACCGCCACCTCCGCAAGCCAATGCGGCGGTACTGCGTCCCTCCAGTGCTGTGAGGAAGCAGTAGCAGTATGTGACTTTTGTTCTATTAACCATGTTGTACTAAGTCTTGGCGTAGGGGAACTCGATCCTTGGCAGAGCTCTGTTCGGTCTTCTCGGTCTCGTTGTCACCGAGGTAGACATCCTTCTCGGGCTGAACTGTGACCCTATTTCGGTGGGGTCGATTGGGTCTGGTTATGCATGCTCTGCAACACCTGTGTGCTGCGAGAACAACAGCGTGGTACGTCAGGTTTGTGGTGCTGAGGAAGAGATCCAAGTACTCATGTGACGTGTTCCAGGATGTCCCTATTTCTATTGGCTGCGTAGTCATTACGCTCTAAATGTGCCCAATCAGAGTCTTGAGGTGACTAGCAGCATGGTTGGCGGGATGCTGTTGGTCTGAGCTCTGAACGTCTCTGTGGATGACATCCTCTATGCACCCGACCAAAGAGTCCATATCTTACCAGTACAGCGATCTCGACCTTATATATAACGCTGGTTCAGAGTGTTCACCGTTGTTGCTACAAAGTCCGTTGACATCATCATGAGTTCTGCGGGTCCGTCCCCGACCTCGAGCAGATTAAGCGATGAAATTGTGTACACCAACGCCCACAACGGTGGTGGGCCGAAGTCCACGAATACTGAGGCTATACGCGTAGCCACTGGCCTGGTCAACTGATCGTAATTGCGTGCCAACAAGATACAGGGATTCGTGATTAGGATGTCATATACTATACATTATGAGCCACTGTGCTCTGCAAAGAGCAAATCTCCCCATACCCGTTCCGTCCAATTAATACAGCTTTCTAGCATCGACACCGCCTCAGACACCGCGCCCACCATAACCGGATGTTCGAACCCCTTGACGACTAGCTTCGTCGCATCCCCTTCAGGGCCGTCCACTACCTTCGAGCCGGAAAGCCTACTCCTAGAGGGCGTCCGTAATGGACTCCCAGGAACGCGTCTGCCGCTCTGTAGATGCCTCGGGACAGGACTCGACTGTCTTCCCACAGCACCAGTAGAAGATTCAATATCCTTGTCCTTGATTAAGCGAGCCTGGATCGCTTGCAGAAGCCGTTTGAATAGCAACATGAACACAGGATCGTTCGGCTTCAACGTCCTGTCCACAGCTGCCCGCAGTCGGGCTTCCTCCGCGGGATCTACATTCTGTACCACACCGTCCTTAGAAATCGGGTGACTGACACGGACGACTTCGTCAGCGAGGTTGACGACCTTCGTTCCGTCCGTTGACGGCTCGCCGTCGATGTCAGCCTTCAGAAGCAGCCAGACACGTTCTTCGAAATCCCGTTCTGGCGTCTCGGATGCGTCCTTCGGGTGCGATGTGGTAGTGGGTATGCGTACGAGGGCACGTAGGGCAGCTGTTATCACGAGAGCTTGCAGGTAGTTCTGTAAGTACAGAAGGGACGGCTTTTCGAAAAGGAGAGGAGGGGGTAGTGCGTTCGGAGGTGAAGGGGGTGAAGAATCTTCTGTGTGGGGTTCGTCTGTGCTCGATGCGTCGAGGGAGACCGTGATAGTGGGGAGGGGACATGATACAGCGTGGTTCGTCCCGAGAGCGTTGACCAAGCGACGGATAAAGCGCTCTCTGGAGGACGGTCTCTGGTAAGCGTCGGAATTCGGTTGTGGGGAAGAGGGCGAGGCAGAATCTAGCCAGTCACTCCATAGCTCCTGGACCCTTTGAGGACCCCATAATTGAAGAATGAGTTCTTTCTCCCGCGCGATGGCTTCTTGCACGACAGCTTCACGAAGCTGCGTCTCACCCATAGTGCCCATCACGAACTGTGCAAGGTCTTCCTTCATCTGCTCGGCAAGATTTAGAATTGCTCTGGACACTTCGACTATAACATTCGGAAGGTTCGAGTCAAGAGGGTCTTCGATTAAGAGGATTAGGTGGTCAAGCTGTTGGTCGTGTATTGGGGCGCATCTAGAGCGTAATGCTTGTAGCACCTCTCGAAGGGGGCTCAGTACCGCGTGGAGGACGTTAGAGGTAGGG
Source organism: Irpex sp. P115-07 (assembly GCA_037040455.1). NCBI lineage: Eukaryota > Fungi > Basidiomycota > Agaricomycetes > Polyporales > Irpicaceae > Irpex > Irpex sp. P115-07. Next base: position 6,873 of record JAXQGX010000129.1, read on the forward strand.
GGAAGAGGTAGAGACAGAGTTGTCAACACTGGATGGTTTTCTGGCAGTAAAGGCAGGATCGTTATTCGTATATCCTTGAGTAGATCCTTCAGTCTAGCAAGCTGGACAGAAGGCGTTGGATCGCTTAGTGATTCCAGAGTCTACATAATCAGTGTCAGTTATGATAGTCTGCAATCAAGCGAAGATCAACGCACCTGTTCCCAAAACGCCTTGTGCACCATGGTCTCCACCCGCTTTCGTAATTCTGCATTCTCTCCAGCACCATGCGAGTAGGGACGCGATAAAACAGAGAGTAGTGACTTCCCCGGAGGCAGGACACTACTCGGATTCACCGCCAAAGAGTGCAAGAGGTAGACATAGTCGAGAGTTTGATACAACTCCGTTGGAAGAACGACAGATGGTCCGAGGGGGAACACCGGTGGCTTATGCGCAGGCGTCGACGGGGCAGGTTTCTCTATACTCATCCTGGGTGGATGATAATTTCGTAGTCACCAGTTCTGAGTCTTGTAGGATGTCTGTGGTAGAGCGATGGTCGTGGTTTGAGAAGAAGAGGCATGTCGGCTGCAGAACACTCGAGAAAACCTGCGGCTGAAATGGCTGACTGAGCCAACTTGCTCTATGGGCGGCTTTCCCGAACGAAATGACGACACCCGCAATATTCACACGAGCGATGTTGTAGTGCAACGGAAGTCACCAGCTGCAGTCAGAGATCTTACAACCTCTGTTATCTCAGAAGAAAATACGAAGTATATAGCGTATTCTAAAGAGTAATATTACGCGCATTAGATGAATCCGTCCAGAGTCAGTGCGTACAGTACATAATAGATAAGTATCCAACCGTAAAAAAATAGCAGGTCCCGGTCATCACGAATGAGCATTCCCAACCGTCTTCGACTGATTCCAATCCCCAAACTCCTCGTCTGCGTCCGGCCGAGCCAACGTCGCATCCGACGACGTCGACTCCCGATGCTCCTCGTCATGTTCAGCCTCATCCTGCTCCGCCAACATATGTGCTCGTTCCTCCGAAACAGGTGCACCGGCGGACTTCGGCGTATGCACGAGACCCTTGCGGGGCGACACAGCCGTCGTCGGTGGCTCGTCCTCGTCATCGCTCGCCTCGCCCAGCTGCCACACCACGGGATCTTCGCCGACAACCTCGTCGTCGTCGTCATCGCGCAGTCCTTCTTCTTCGTCAGTCACCTTGGCGCCTTTGTTCCGACTACGCCGACGTGCCCGTGGTGGGAGGGCGATTTGGGCTTCGCCGCCTGGTACGTCGCCGTGTAGCTTGGGCTCGGGTTTCTTGTTCGTGAGTAGTACAACGCCGGAGACGAGGATGAGGATGGAGCAGAAGATGAGGAAGAGTGTCCATGATTGGTATGCGTCGACCTCGTCGTTGAAAATCTGTATGGTCTGTTGAGCCTGGTATCAAGATATTCGCATGAATTACACGTACCAGTGAATCGAGGAAACCTATGGCGGTGTAAACACCATAGAATACAGGCACCACAAGTGTCGAATCATAGGCCTTCAGCCCTCGGTTAAGGCATATGATCTGGAACACAGCCGTGACCGCAAGGAAGATGAAGGTGAATATCGAGGACGCCTGTCCAAACTGATTGCCCGTGTTCTCATGCGACAAACTTCCAGATATCAGCTGAACACTATGAAATCACTATTGTCAGCATTGACGTCACGGCTGAGCAGGATAAATGCATGTGCACTCACCCAGCTTTAGCAAATACCAGACATCCACCTGCCAATCCACCACCACAGCACGCCCAACCAATACCCAACGTCCACGCGATCCTCTTGTCGTCATGTGAGGCCGTCCATGACTCCAGAAAGATGCGCACGCGCAACATAGCAGAGTTCCACAAGCCCCTCGCCTTCCCGAACATACTTCTCGCAGGTGGCTTCCCTGCACGCATGTCCACGCTTCCGAAAGGCAACGCACTGAGGTCAGACCGCGCGGTCAAGACTGCCTCCAGCTGGGAGGTGAATGTGTAGAGGAAGAATAGCGCGAAGGTCATGAAGAAGAAGTAGGCGAGCCAGTTTCCGCGGGTCCAGAGGTGGGTGAGGTGGCGTGCGTCGGTTTCTTGGGCTAGGCCGCTGTTGATGGAGCCGAAGGCGACTATACCTATGACGCCGAATATTACGATTATTGTTCCCTGTGAGTTGTATCTTACTTTAGCGAAGTTAGTGGAGTGATAAGGTCTATACACACGTAAATGTCGTGATTCGTTACTGGTGTGTTGACGAGGAATTTAGCGAATAGAAAGTTGAATATTAGAGATGTCGAGCCTAGGGGCGCGACGTATTCTGCGGGGGAGTTAATAATTGACGTACGCTACTCAGCTAGTGGGTCACGTACCAGCTCGCATGTACTGAAGGGCCAACGTGCTGCCTATCAGTTGTGATAGTCTAATAACAAGGTTAGCGACACGGACACAAGTGCAAAGGATCATGGAGAGAATGAGTACAAAGTCTCGGAAGCAATGTCCAGTATAACCACAGTACCAGGGGCAGCGACACAACCGCACAAGCATATTGAGAGTGTGTATACTGGTGCAACTCAGGGGGAGGGACACCAAGTCTCTCGGAGTGTACTCACATATACAAAATCATGCCTAACAGCCATAGCGGTCTCAACCAGTCATGTTTCCTCTCCGCCTTCGGTATAGCACTCGTCCGAACCTATGCAACGCGCGTTGGCATAATATAAGCATATCGTTCGTAGGTCGCATTCAAGCACGGCTACGCACATGATCAAGTTTCGTAAGATTCAAACCCGCCGCGTTCATTATAGAGGCAAGAGTTACGATAGCCAGCCCAATAATAAATGCCACGACGGGATTTGCATGGTGAGCTGGTACGTTGTCTGCGATGTCTCCAGCAGGGGATGCCAGTGTAGGAACCGCGGACTCCAGCGCAGCTAGTGTCGTCGTCGTTACATTGAGCAGCGAGTCCGCCATTCGCCCTTGTCGCGTTACTTGAGTTCTTTTATCCTGGCCTTATTCTTGACAAAGATGACGAGCAGCACAGAAAGCAAAAGACGAAAGCAAGAGGAAGCACCAAGTAATAAACGAGAAGTTGAAGGCGAATGAATGAAGGCAACGGCAGACGCCCAAGGGCATCATCACCGACGTGCGTCTATGCGTAATATCACACGATACCACGTGGCTAACAAGCACCATAACCTTGCCGCTCGAACTTGAAGTTGGCCACCAACTTGCTCTGGGCTTGTTTCTCTCTCGTCTGGTTGTTATGAGTCAACACGTTGTACCATACCAAGAGAATGAAGATGCCGACTACGATGAGCTCGAAGATGACGTTGACGGCGAGGATACGAGTAACTTTCATGTCATGAACAGGCTGCCCGCGCCCAGTGCAGTCATGTATCGTATGGAGGACCTACACAAGCTCATGCATATTGGCGAGATTGATCTGGACCCACCGTATCAACGAGGTACGCTGTGACTTTGTTCGTGATGTGAATACGGATAGGCTAATGCTCAATGGACGTGTAGACGTGGTTTGGCCTGAGAACAAGCAGATCAAGCTTATTGACTCGCTATACCACAATTACTACATACCTCCCGTTGTGTTCACTGTGTTTACAGTGAACGACTATGAGGTTAGACGCTGTGTTGATGGGAAGCAGCGGTTGACTGCGATACGGAAGTTTATAGATGGACAGGTGTGTGATGTTGTTCAATGTTATCACTTCTCAATGAGAGCTGTACATTATCAATACTGACGTGTTGTAGATTCCGTGTAGGTCAATCTCTATCTGGCGGTGACGACAATATACGGAGGATGCTTACTGGCTATGAGCAGACAGGGATCCGGTCACTAGACAGGCATTCTGGTACACCACCTCCGTTCCAAACCGTCAAGAAGTCCCAGAAGTGTGGAAACGAGACTTCGCCAACAAACTCATCACAAGCGGTGAGTCGTGCTCCTACCTCCCATTCCTCTTATATTCAAACCCTCGCTCCCCTAGTCGAATACAGAGGCCTCCCCGACGGCCTCGAGCGGGACATCTTCCAACGCGTCCAACTCGGCATCCCCCTAACAGCCGCCGAAAAACTCCAAGCACACTCCTCTCCATGGGCTCAATACATCTCCCACCTCACCTCCTCCTTCATCAACAGCGACACAGGCCTCACGAACCACATCGAGCTGGACACCTCGCGCGGACGCGACTTCCAGGCCATCGCGCAGATGGTGTTCTGTTGCGACGGGCTACCGGAGCAAAGATTCCCGACGGCGCATAAGCTGGATGTGTGGTTGCAGCAGACGGAGCCACCGAAGAAGGCGTTTAAGGATGCGGTTAAGGAGTGTTTGAGGGTGTTTAGGTTTGTGGCGAGTACGCCGGGGTACGATGTTGGGTTTAAGGAGGTGAAGAATCGGGTTGCGCCTGCGGAGTTCGTGTTCATCGGTCAGTCCCTCCATCACTCGTTCCATATACCATGTTGTACTGATCACACTCGTGTTTATGTTGTTAGGTGTGCTAATATACGTCATGCGAGGGTGCGACCACGAAACAATCGCAGACGCTATCCTCGCCATGCGTCAAGACGCACGCGCGGCGTACAAGGACATTCGCGCCAACACGTTCGTCGTGAAGCATCTGTGGGGATTTATTAGTCGGAAGGCGGAGGAGCTAGATACGGGAGTGTATGTCGAGAGCCAGGGAGGGAAGAAGGGAAAAGGTGGGAAGCCGATACCGAGGGGAAAGAAAAGGGCGAGGAAAGATGAGGATGAAGGTAGACAGGCGAGTGAGTCGAAGAAGGCGTTGACGGCGCAATAACGAGCATTACTATTGGTGGTTTCTTTCTTGGTGATCTTCATGTTGTTCAGCCACACTCACATTTTTCCCACTTCTTGTTTCAACATCATGATACATAGTACGAACACTGTAACAGTACATTAATGCACGATATTTTCCACTACGTCTTAGTCCTCGTCGTATACCACACCCCCTCCTTACCCGTAATCGCCCTCGCATACTTCAGCAACAGCCTGTCCCGATCTTTGTTGTCGACGACGATATCTTCGAGGAACGGAGCAATGTCCTCCGCCTTCCATCGTGGACGTGTGAGGAAGAGGTCGGCGAAGCGAGCGGCTGGATCTGAGGGGAGTGCTGAGGAGGGGAAGTATGATAGCTCGAAGGCGGGTGGGTTGCTGAGCTCGATTGGGCGAGATAGATAGGTGCCCTGGGTAGGAAGGTTTGATGTAAGTATTGGCTGGGAGCAGAGAAAGGGAGGGAGGTGAGGGAAGTACCAGTACGTACTGAGAGGAGTTTAAGGTCGACTCTGGACTCGAATGTGTCTCCGACTGCTGTCTTCCACTTCTCTATGAACTGCGTTTCGGGTATCGGTTCGTGCTACAACGGAGATCAGATTCCACATCACACACAAGCAAGACAACAAGCAACGTACCCTATACGCCCGGAGTATACCAACTCCTACTTCTCTAACAGTTGCCTCGACGTCCATCTCCCACCGACCATCCTCAACTTTCCCGAACCACCGCATGACTTGTCTAGTCACCTCACGGTTGATATCGTGTTCGTCCTGGAGGGTGGATACGAGGTCTTCGACTGGTGCGGCCGAGTGGGAGAGGGAGAGGGAGACGAGGGCTGTGAGAAGGAGTTCGAGGATTGTGGATAGGTGCGAGGGTGCGATGGGACGTAGATGTCCTGTTTAATGTGGTAGATTAGCTCATGATAAACGCCATGTGATGGGCATAGTGGTGAAGGTGTACCGTTGAGAACTAGGACGCGTCTGTCTCGTAGACCTCTCTCTAACTCATTATCGCTCGCTTGGAGCATTTGTCGCGCGTCGTCGTAGGTAAACCTGCGTTTCTTTGACTTCAGGATACGTGAGACGAGCTCACCAGTGCACCATACACACGAACACTCACGGGTCTACCATCTTCTCCCTCACTCATCTCCTCGTCCTCCTCGTGTCCCTCATCATACTCCCTCCCTCGAAGTAAACTCCCCAGTTTCTGCAACTTCGGTATACACGGCACCGGTTCGAGCACCTCATGCAGTTGCCCGCGGATGATCACGTCTTCTGTATTAGATGTGGGTGTTACGACGAGAACGGAGTTGGAGAGAACGACGGATCGGAGTGAGTACGTCTTGTCGGGTGTGCAGAGTACGGCATCTTCGTCTGGCTCCCCGCGTATCGTTAGCCTACCATATTATCAGTTAATCTTGTTCAGCGAATAGTCAGAGAGTATAATACCTAGTATCCGGGGCGGATGATTCGACGAGTTTGCAGAGTTCTGGCGGAAGCTCGAGGAGCCTGAACCCACTCATGTCCTTCGCTAAATCGGGGCCAAATTTGAGGTTTACGTTCGCCATGGTGCTCAAGTTACTCCTAATGACTGTATCCCAGCTTTTTTGTAGCTGATTTTCAGTATGAACTATTAGTTGAGTGGTTTAGCATGTATAGTATCACTTGGGCCACAACTTGAAATGACAGACTGATAGATGGAATACTAACTTGTCGACTGCAAGAGCGCAAAATAGAGAGTAATACACAGTAAAACAACTCACAGCCCAGACGCTGTGAAATGTGATGAGTTAAAACGCGAAATTTGACGCGAGAGGCCGACAGACAGAGGAAGTTGCGAGAGAGTGAATACGACGACTGCCGCTTTCGGCCTTCATCAGAATATTTATGGGCGCTTGCAGGTCCGAGTCTTCTTGGCTCTCGACTGTGACGTCCGGTACCAACTACTCGTCGTCGTTGTCCGCAATGGCGTCCTCGTCGCAAGGATACGACTACACGGAGGGCGCGTCGGCGATTGACATCCAGTATGCCATTGACAGCGACCAGCGCTCCCACAGAGATAACCAGTACGATGATGGAGAAGGCTATATGTTTGACGGACCTGGACATGCTGTTAATCCGAGCAGCGTGTCTCGCATGTCCTTGTCTGAACATGGACGCAGAAGCAGCGACGGTTGGCGGAGCAGGAGAAATAGCGAGGATGCTGGACGGCCAAGGTCGCGGACCGGAAGGCGCATGAGCAGAGACAGTCGAAGGAGTAGCCAAGGTTCTCTTGCGCGCACTGAGGACGGAGAGAACGGCGAGATCAGCGGTGGAGAAGGTGACGAGGACGAGAATGAACACGGAGGTGCGTTTAGGCGTCCCTACAGGCGAAAATCTGTTTCGCCGCCTGCGAGGTCTACGGTGTTCGGGAATATCGCGCAGATGTTTGGGAGGGCGGCACCGACGACGGAGTCACCTCCCAGGAGCAGACGCCCTTCGCTCTCAAGCAGGTCATCGCGGTCCCGACTTCTCCGTCGAACATCTAGCAGACACTCTGATGCCGGTTCAAACTATGCCCTTGAGACCGATGATGAAGAGGACGAGCGGTGGGGATACGCTTCTGAAGAGGAAGATGAGTCCGACATAGCGTCAGACCATGACCGGGACTCTATGGATTATCGGTCTATGGAGGACAACTCGTTCCACTCGTCACCAGGTTTGGCTCTCCATGTTATGTCTGGTGACCCCATTTTCGGCGAAGAAGCTCGTATAGACATGGGCGAGCTCGACCTGCTGGATCCACCACCACCTGGACCACCCAGCCGACAAAATATCTTCATCGAGGACGAGGATGCCCACGTACGATTTGTAGGCTACGAAACTATTCTCTATAGACAATGGCTATGGCGACTGCTCTGTGTGCTATCTTTCGGTATTCTAGGACTACTAGGACACTGGTTCCCTCGTATATGGCTTCGGTGGGTCGCCAAAGAGAAAGCATTCAAGGACCTCCAACACGGGTTCGTTGTGATTGAGGTTAGTCGTGTGTCCTTGTATTCTCAACGACTCTCGTGACGATACGATATGGAAGTCTGCCTACAGAGATATCGCGCTCTTTCCCATCCACACATTCGAGTATCCGTACCACATCACTACGGTGTTCCCAGCCCTAGTGGACCCTCTATCTCGCGTAAACTCACGCACTGGCGTGAATGGCAATGCAGATCCTAACATTTTGCAAACGTTATCTGTCGTCGACTATCGCTACGCGCGATTCGCGTTGGACCCACGGACTGGGTTGTTCAGTATGGTCAGGTTAGTCAGTCAGTTATGGACGTGTAGCATGCATGTGTTACTGAGTTTACTTATGGACTGGATTGTATAATATAGAGACTGGCGAGATGGCTCTTGGACGGGGACTCAGGCGGTTAAGAACGGTCTGTCCAAAGACGTCCACCAACAACGTCTCACGCTGTTCGGTCCTAACGCCATCGACATCGAGGGGAAGTCAACCATCTCGCTCTTGATAGACGAGGTTAGTCAGACGGGCTCTCTCTCTCTCTCTCCACTCCACTCTACGGCACGACTATACTTTATAGTGTTGGATTGATACTGAACTGTTGAACGTTACTCTGAATTTAGGTTATTCATCCGTTCTATGTGTTCCAAATCGCCAGCATCATTCTGTGGTCACTGGACGACTATTACTACTATGCATTCTGTATCGCGTTGATTTCTGCTATCAGTATCGTCACTACGCTCGTTGAAACGAAAAAGGTGAGTGAACCTACCTCCTCTAGTCGATTGATAATATGAATGAAATGTACTTATATTCTTAGACTATCACTCGTATGCGTGAGATGTCAAGGTTCAGCTGCCCAGTGAACGTTTACCGAGACGGAGAATGTGCGTACTTCCAACCTTTCATCTAACAGCACTTTCTTCCTTACAACTCATAAATAAAACAGGGCAAGAACACGACTCAGAAAACCTAGCACCGGGCGACATCATCAACCTCCTCACCCCACCCCTCCACGTCTTCCCCGCAGACCTGTTTCTCCTCTCCGGCGACGCCATCGTCAATGAGAGCATGCTCACGGGCGAGAGTGTGCCCGTCAGCAAGGTTCCGATTAAAGATGTTGACATGCAGAGGTGGAAAGATAGCAAGGGAGAGGATGTCAAGGGGGATGTCGGGAAGAGTTTCTTGTATGCTGGGACGAGAGTTGTGAGGATTAGAGGGGGTGTTGGAGTTGGCGGGGGGCAGGAGAGTCCGGCGTTGGGGTTGGTTGTTCGTGGAGGTGCAGTCATTCGCCATATACGACAGACGTACGTGAGTTAACGTATGCTCTAGGCTTCAACACGACCAAGGGTGCATTGGTGCGATCGATGCTGTTCCCGAAACCGATTGGGTTCAAGTTCTATCGAGACTCGATACGATTCATACTCGTCCTTGCAGGCCTGGCCGGTCTTGGCTTCTGCGCCAGTGCGGTTCAGTTCGTCCGTCTCGGAGTAAGCGCAGCTCTCATTCACGAACTGCTGCTCATCTCACATACGCTCCCATAGATTAAATGGCACACGATCATGCTAAGGGCCCTCGACCTGATAACAGTCGTCGTCCCTCCCGCTCTTCCAGCAACTCTATCTATCGGTACAAGCTTCGCCATCTCCCGTCTCCGCAAACTCGGCATCTTCTGCATCTCACCAAGCAGAGTAAACGTCGGCGGCCGGATCAACGTCTGCTGCTTCGACAAAACTGGCACTCTAACCGAAGACGGACTCGACATCCTCGGCGTGAGGGCCCTCGAGCGACACGCACACCGGTTCGGCGAGCTCCTGGAGGACGTGCGGGATATGCCTGCCAGGGACGAGAAGGCGAACTTTCTATATGCATTGGCGACGTGTCATTCGTTGAAGATGGTGGACGGGGAGGTTATTGGTGACCCGCTTGATGTGAAGATGTTTGAGTTTACCAAGTGGACGCTGGAGGAGGGTCATGCGAGTGTGGGGGTTGTGAAGGGGAAGAAGGGGGATGCGAGTGCGAGTAAGCCGGCTGCGCTTGTGCAGGTTGTGGTGAGGCCGCCGGGGTCGGCTTCGTTTCGGGTTGAGGATGCTTTGAAGGGTTCTGCAAAGGTGAGGTTCAGCCATTCATATTTATTTTATTTTTTCTGTGTGAGACGACGGAAACGTGGGCTGATGTACTGTCTATCGTAGCATGCGCACTTCTTGGAGTTGGGTGTTATCAGGACGTTTGAGTTCGTCTCGGCGCTAAGACGCATGAGCGTGATCGTCAAGAGACTCAAGAGTACGAGCATGGAGGTGTACGTCAAAGGTGCTCCGGAGGTTATGGGAGATATCTGTGATAAGAGCTCTTGTAAGTTGTCTTTGCCGTTGAGAATTTTACGTCGCTAAAGCCTTGGGACAGTTCCGGACGATTATGATGACCTGTTGGCATACTACACAAAGCGTGGCTATCGTGTTATAGCTATGGCGGGTAAAAGCATCGAGGGATTGACGTGGTTGAAAGCCCAGAAGATGAAGCGGTGAGTTATACGATGTGCACATGCATTCTGAGTTGTACTCACTTTTTGTCAGTGAACAAGCGGAATCTGGCCTCAAGTTCCTTGGTCTAATCATCTTCGAAAACAAGTTGAAACCAGGCACAACACCTGCAATTCAAGCTTTACGTGCCGCGCATCTAGTATGCCGTATGATCACAGGAGACAACCCTTTGACAGCCGTCAGTGTTGCACGGGAGTGCAACCTGGTGAGCGCAGCTGCTCATATATTCTCTCCAGCCTTCATCAGAGGAGGCCCCGACGTCCCAATGTCAAGATTGGAGTGGTCCTGTATGGACGATCCGGGTTGGAAATTGGACGAATACAGTCTCAGGCCGCTCGCTCCGCCCGCGCACCATACCGTCGAGTCCGATCATGTCGAATACCAGGACTATACTCTGGCCATATCTGGTGATGTCTTCCGCTGGATGATAAACCATGCTCCCTCGGAGACTCTTCAGCGTGTAGGTTTACAACCTTCCCTGCTCATTGTATTGGTCGCTGATAACAATTGTTATTGTAGATGCTCGTAAAAACGCAGATCTTCGCCCGAATGTCTCCAGATGAGAAGAACGAGGTGGTCGAGCGATTACAAGGTCTCGGATACACCGTGCTCATGTGCGGCGATGGAGCCAATGACTGTGCGGCTCTCAAGGCCGCCGACGTAGGGCTGTCGCTATCGGAAGCCGAAGCCTCAGTTGCAGCTCCTTTCACGAGTCGTACTCCGGATATTAGCTGTGTGCTGGAGGTCATCAAAGAAGGCCGGGCCGCGTTGGTCACGAGCTTTAGCTGCTTCAAATACATGTGAGCGGTTTCGTGGTTTAGAAATGGGAGCGTGTTGGCTGATGTTGGTTGCAGGGCGTTGTATTCTTTGATACAGTTCACGACGATTACTTTGCTCTACTCTTTTGCATCGTCTTTGGGAGACTTCCAGGTAAGGCTGTTCGTAAACATACAACTCAGCCAGCTCAACTGATTCTTCCTAGTTCCTGTATATCGACTTGTTCATCATTATTCCGATAGCTGTTACGAGTGAGTTGCGCCCTCCCAGGATGATGTTGCATCTAACAGTTTCTAGTGGGTCGCACGCTGCCGTTCCCTAGAATATATCCCAAAGGACCGACCGCAAGTTTGGTTTCCAAAAAGGTCCTGTCGAGCATCATGGGTCAAGTTATCATAACGGGTGCTGTGCAGTTTTGGGCCTACTTTTGGGTGCGCGGACAAGCGTGGTAAGTCTACTTTTGGCAAGCTGTGTTGAACTATGTGCTCATGGCGAATATCGCAGGTACTCTCCTCCACAGAGAAACGATCCCGACAACGACGATGGAAAACTTGCGGCACGCAATTTTGAGAATTCGGCCCTGTTCTTGGTGTCGTGCTTCCAGTATATTCTCGTTGCGGCCGTCTTCAGTATCGGGCCACCGTACAGAAAGCCTATGTGGACGAATGGTATGTGCAACGCCTCCATAACCGCTGATTACGATAGCTGATTCTGGCCTTCAGTGTGGTTAATGATCTCCATCGGAAGTCTCGCCCTGTTCAACATTCTAGTACTCCTCGTCCCACCAGCTTTCATTGCAGACATCCTAGAGCTCGAGGATCTGCCATTCTCAGGGCGGACGACATTGCTGTTTGCCGTCATTGTCAATGTCGTACTGTCCATGGCATTCGAAAGGTGGGGTGCGCAGGCAGTCTCGCGCACGGTCGGATATTTCTTGGACGAATTCCGAGGGAAGCATCGTGTGAAGGATGGCAAGACGTATAAGGTTGTAGAAGGCGGGATGCGATGACACCTATAGAGGTACTACTATAAATCTTACCGTATACTCTTCGAATTGTATCTTTATCCTGTAATTCTTGGTTCTCGTAGGCGCAATCAGTGCCGTTTCCATAAGAGATGAGGTGTCGGTGGATATGAGACCGCGGAGCCCAATCCAATCCAAAGAAATGTCCATTACAGCCGAGGCGAGCACAGTAGGAAGGGATAGACTGATACTGGTAGGTTCAACCGAGATAGTACCATATCATGAAGAAACAAAAGAATGTGAAGATAGCTCCAGCCACGAAGATATACATATCCTGTGTGCTATTGGAGGCTACATCAGAGACCGACACATCTTCAACATTGGTTCACAGACTCACCTCCGTCTCTCAATCCAACCAATAACATCTCTACTCAGCCCAAGTGTGTTGGCTGCATCAAGCAGCCTTCTCTGCGTCCCCTTCATCACGTTCCTTTGTTCAACCAAGTCGTCATAAATAGCGCGTCCTTGGGACAAAAAGTCGTCCAACCGCGACTCTGTGTTCTGGATAAAGCTGTGTTCACGCAGAGCGTGTTCTTCTCGAAGGTTTGATTCGGGTAAAGGAGTGGGTCCGCGGAACGGGGATGCAGACACTTCAGAGGCGGGGGGTTGTTGGGGGTTGAGGTATCTTCGGCGTGAGTCTCCTGGAGTTGAGGATGATAGTGTTGCGGAGGAAGAACCGGCAAAGAGCTCAGACCGTGATGCAGCTTCTTTCTGCGTAATGTAATAGGGTCAGGACATGAAGAGTGGTTGGAATACAGTGTTGTTGGATGCACGCACCTCGGTCTTTATCTTCTCGAATTGACTCCGTAGGTCTGCATAATCAGCTCTAAACTTCTGCACACGCCTACATCCTCCAGTTGTCGTCAAAATTGAAAGTTTACTGGAGTCAAGGGATAGCGAGACTCACATTAAAGCCTTCTCCTGCTTGGCCTTTATCATCTCCCTCTTCGCCATCGAGTCGTAGTCGTCGACCGTCCGGTTCATGGCAGCCAAAGATGCAGATATCTGCCCTATCGTAAGTTATACGAAACATTCAAAAATTCAATGCATTGTATGAGACGTTATGTGTAAAGCAGCAGCTCGGGAAGGATGGAGATATGCAGACCTAGTAAAGCGGCAGACGTGTCTCCATTCCGTAGTCGTTCGAGGTCTGCTTGTATTGAGTTCGTTTGGCGCACTCCTAGGGTATA
>JAXQGX010000130.1:0-25783 GCA_037040455.1 Irpex sp. P115-07
GAGAGTCGACAAACTCAGGCACATCAAGCAAAGGTACACATCACCCAAATATGGAAGGTAGCGCTCATGTAAACGCCCAGAGGTAACAAGCCCCTTGAAGCAGTCTTCAAGTCAGTCAGTCGCTTTTCTTATCTTCTTTCTTACTACTCTTAACACCATAACAAATCCATTGTAATGGCACATTTCCCTCATCCGCATACTACCTCACTCACACCTCTACACTCGTGGTTGCACCCCTGAGTCGATAATGAACGCTGCTAGCATGTTGCTAGCAGTAGCCTCATAACGGTACGCCACCAACATTTCCTGTGGACGCCCAGGCCAGACACGTCCAGCGAATTCCGGTCCTCGGCCTCACACAACTGATCCCGAACTGTTTGGCCGCAGCATCACCCAAGACGAATCAACGGTTTCAATCGTCTTCAATCGTGTATTTACACTCTTTAGCCACGTCCACTTTTTGTGCATGTTGTTAAAGTTCAATTTCTGCTCTCTAGCGGAAGCAAACCAAGAGCCGACGAAACAACCATTCTCCTACCCTGGTAAATTGATGACGCTCTCTATAGCTACGGGTTCCTGAAATCCAAGCAAAACGCTGACGTCTCGCGTTTCGCTCGATTGCCCCTTCATACAAGCCTAGGGGCGTTCCTGCATGAGGCGCGATCCTTTATCTACGCGAATAATTGAATGCGTCTTCCCTGCCCTTGATCAACGCGTTTTCTGCGTGGTTAGGGGTCGGTGTATAACGTTAAGGTGCGCTCAGCAGACACTTAAAGTAGTCACGCTGCTGATTTAACCTTAAATTAGCCCACGGATATAGGCCATTCGGCAACGGGTTTTGCGGTCATGCCGAACGACTTCTGTATCTCTCTCAGACTCTTCCAGAGTCTACCTAATGCGCCAGATATCACCGTATCGATATCTCCACAGCTAGTAACTCACAAAGAGGCCGGTTATGGTATCTTCAAGATCGCTGAACGTCATTCGCACACGCCCAACCTGACGAATTGACAAGCAGCTGTCGTCCATGACACGCACAAGCGCAGGCCAATATCCCCATTCATATCTCCCATCCACACAACACCGCCCACCCAATCATCACCAGCCTTCGCAAGACTCGTTCCGTTGCCTTGGCCCAGCTTCCTTCGTCCGTCGACGACTCGACGTCGCAAACACTCACACGGCCACCCTCCCGAGACAACGACCAAGCCAAAGGCGTACCCGTCGCTCCCAATCGCATTCCCTTTCTCAGCCGCGCAGAACCCACGAGCGAGACGCATCACGACAAACTGAGCATATCGATATGCACGTGAGAGCGTGGTACCAGTACCGCAGTGCTCTGCGCTCTCCAATCAAGCTGCGGGCCCCCTCGTTCCGGTATTTCATTCCATAACCTTTCTTCTAGCGTGCAGAAGCCCCAAATCGTCACACTCCGCGCCGTTCATAATTCTACGTTTGTGAAACCTGGAACTGCTCTCATTACACATACTCCGTCCGAGTTCTCTGTGTTCTCTGCGCTGTTTGCCTGTACAGGTTCGAGAACTTCCACGAGGTGGCTGCGCACGACATACGACATTTGCTGGGCACATACTGTACCGACTTCCGAGGTAGCTTCTACAAGTACACATCATCTCCTCGGCACTACTTGCTCTGCCGGCGTTCCGTTAACCACTCCCGATATCAGTCAATGCAACTATAAAGTGTTCATCTATCATCAAGCTGGACTGCGTGACCAGTGCTTGCATCTCATGAGTGTAAGAGTGTTACGGTAAGAGTCGAGACCGACAGCTGCCATGATCAATCGAGCCTCAAGGACCGTACGATTAGGTTCACTCCTCTATATCTACGTGATCAAAGAAGCCGGAGTTTTTTGAACATACTGCTGGCATCTTTGTTACAATAGACTCGAAAGCTACTCCAACGAGTCGTAATCGTCTTACGAGTACACATACAGCAGCATGATAACCCGGAGCAAAGACACAGCTGGCGCTGCCAGTGTTCTCATGGTAGCTCGTCGTTGATAAATGACGAAGCATGAGAAGCACTCTTGAGCAGTTTTTGACCGGCCTCATAAGTATTGGACTTGAATGCGGCAGTCACGGTTGTAGAGTCGGCATGTAAGAATGGTACAAACTTCTTTGTGTATTGCTAGCCATGTACTCGGTATAAGACTAAAAGGCTCGTGGAAACATGTTAACATCAGAGAAAAACAGATGGCCAAGCAAGCAAACAGATCGACACGAACGGCCGAGCTTGGGAGCCCACGAATCGGGGAGGTACGTGAGACACATGGGAAACGGCGGGCCATGACGACATGAGAGAGGAGGGGATGAGTTCGGTGGGGGGAGGAAGAACGAGATATGATGGATATGAAAGAGCTTCGTGAGTGGACGAGAGTGAGAGAAATGACTACTGCTACGTAAAAATGATCCAAATGCAAGATACACCTAGCAAAAGGGAGGGAGAGGTCGAAGGAGAAGAATGACGAACAACAGTACAAGATACACACACTTCAGAGAGCATTCAATGGATATGAACAGAGCATGATTGACAAGGCAGACTTGCATACAGCAGTATGGTGATACGACCGACCGAACAATGATTATACACCGTACCTCTGACGCAACTTTTCCTGAATGACAGGTGGGAAACTGCCAACTGTCGCTTGCCAGCCCGCCGCGTCGTGTTGCTTGAAACTGGTGAGTAGCTGTTGGAACATGGCGTTGAGTTCAGCAGACGGGTTTGTCCACTTCACGATGGCGTTGCAGAACCACAACAAACTCTGGAAAAAGATATTCAGTGAGTATACGTTAGTATTGGCGACCATGATCGTCGCTCACCTTCGCAATTCCAGCAGGGTTTGCTTGCACAAGAGTGCAAAGGCCACGGAAAGCCGAGTCCTTCTCTTCGTTGTCCCTAATCTCTTGCAGGGCTTGGCACCACGCTTGGGCAAACTCGGGCAACAGAGGCGCGACAAGTTGAGGATGCATCAGACCAATGCGACCTATTGACACAGCGGCGTTCTCATGCAGGCTACGGGGAGCCTTGGGGTGGAGAAGAATCGGAATTAACCGCGAGATAAGGGAAGGAACCCAAGCTTGGAACTCCGGGTCATCTGCAACCATTGACATTCGTGAGTAATGATGCTAAGGAAGACGCGGATCAATAGCGCCACCCGACGCGAGACGTACCACGTCCATATCGTAAAGCGACTTCTCCAACGGACCATGCGGCGTTGTTGCAGGCACTGACAAAGTCGACCTTCGGCTCAGGGTCGAGTTGCACGATCAACTCTTGCATGATTCCGGGCATGTGAGGTCTCAGCACTGGGAAAGCGTTCATGGCGAGATCGCCAACTAAGGCGTATGCCGATTGCCTTACAGGTGCTTGTGGGTGCTTGAGGCAAACAGTCAGCAACTGCAGGAGGTTTGGCTGGCTTCTCGTGATTGAAGGCTCGAGAGCCATCCCGAGGCCTTGAGTGAGGCCGGACAAAAGATCGAGGGCCACTACCAGGAACGACCGGTCGGGCTCGTCCATATCTGGGTTCTGCTGGAATGCCTGGTATTGTAGCAGGGACGAGTGCACGATACCGGAGCAGCGTTCGAATATTGGACCAGCGTAAGGTAGGAAGGAGGGGCCCATGGCTATGGTAACAGATGCGAGGCACTGAACATGACGGAGTCAGTAAAATAGAGAGTGTGACTGCTATCTGCGGAGACGCACCTCCAACAGTGGGACGAGATCTTCATCATCATCTTTCAATTTCGTCCACCTCTTGAGCAAAGGCGGCATAAGGATGTCAACGAAGGCTGGATTCTGCAGCGCGGGACCGACAGCATCAGCGAGTGTTCCGACAGCATCATATAAGATGAGCATATTCTTGTGTTGGTACTTCTCAAACGCGAAGACGAGATTGCGGAGAACGGGTTCCAAGTACGGAGCCAGCTCGGCTCCCGCATCCTCTTCCAAAGTAGCAAAGGCACTGCATCCAGCTTCTTGAACGCGCTTGTTGTTGTCGAGGACCATACGCAGGAGCTAAACGGTAATGATGTCAGAATTCCGTCACCGCTTAACTGCCATGTTGGGTACGTACTCCTTCCAGCGTCGGGACAAAGAACTGGTTCTTGTGCTCTTCCGTTGTTGACTGAGTGCACCAGCTGGCGTATCTTCCGAGAGTCCAGCATGTAATGGATCGTACGAGGGGCTAACAAACTATGAGCATCATCTCACACACGGTAATAACTCAAGACGAACCTTTGGGTCATTGAGAGTAGTGATCAAGTAAGGAATCAAGGTAGGGAGATGCGGTTCAATGGCGTCAATACAACCTATATGGTGTGGCGTCAAAAACGTATGAAAGCATATGATAGTCGATCGTGAATTACCTTCGGCCATAGCTCCCAATGCCAAAACACCACTCTCCCGCTGTAGCCAATCGTCACTCCATAACTTTGCCTTTAGTGGTTCCAGTAGATGATTGAGGAGATCGGGGCCGAATCGTACGGCAAGCACGTCCAACGCCGCCGCCGCGCACTTCCGGAGATTCCACTCCGTCGACATCTCATCCGCGAACTCGTCGTCGTCTTCGTCAAAGCCCTCATCGTCTTCATCGTCATCAGTGAGTTCTTCGCCGTATGCACCGACACGCTTCGCAGCAGAACCGTCGCCATTGGTTTCCTCGCGCTCGAATCCATGCGTCTTGCCTCCATAATGTCGCGGCTTAATGTCGGTCTCCTTGTCGGGAACGTCGGCATCTTCAGCATCCGCCTCCAACCAGAGCAGGTCGTCCTCTCCGTAGACCATGCAGTCCAACAGCACTGGTGCGACACGATTTAACAGAGGGTGCAGCCATGGTGCAAGATCTGGATCCTCGGCGAACGTCAGCCAGAACTCGCAAGCCTCCAGAGCCACGTTTTCGTTCTTGTCTTTCGTCGAGTAGAGCATGTACTCTGCGACATTTTGCATCTCTGGCATGAGCTTCTCCGGTCGAGACGCGAGGAGGAGGACTAGGGCCTGGCAGACATGCCGCCGCACTTGAGGGTCATCGTCCGAAGCCCGCTTGAACAGACACGCGATGAACGTGTCTATATGTGTAAATAGTGCCTGACAGTTGATTGGAACGAAATACGAGAGACAGGCTATCGCGTGCGCGCGCATTCTTGATGATGGATGTTCAGATAGCATGAGGAATTTCGGGATCATGTATTCCAACGGGTAGGTGCCATTGATCTCCACGTCCAGTTTTCTTGGATAGTCTTCGCAAGCTTTCTCCAGAACATTAAACGCCGCCTGGATGGATAATAGAGGTTAGCGGTGGCTCATCTACGAAAGGGCTGCGCAAGAGCGGGTGTATCGGCGAGGGAAGAGGGGACGGCTCTGTCGAGGGATATGCGACTAGAAAGTTGAAAACTTACCTCTTGCTGCTCTACAGATGTAGAGTCTAGAGTATGCACCAGCTGCTGCAGACATTCTGGCCAGTTTCTCGGCTCCAATATCCCCAGGAATTGGACAATATCTTGACCGGCCGCATTCCGGACCATCACCGACGGATCGGTGAAGGCCTGAAGAACGGATGACTTTACNGCGAGGATGTACGCCAGGTACGCCACATAATCGGGTACTCGCGTGAAGCTGTTTAGTTTCTGTCAAGACATTATCCGCAACACTAAATCAGCAAACACAAGCTCGAGATAAGAGAGCAGCGGGCTAAGCAGCGTACATGGGTGATCGCTGTCTGGACTCCAGAGGTGTTGGTGTCTGTAGATTTATGGATCGTCTGCAGGATCTCTTCCAGACCAGCCTGTTGTGGTGTCCATGAGGCCATCGTCGAGATGAAAACGCGTGGAAGGTCGAAAGGAGGCCACCGACGCGTGCAGGTAAAAGTAGGTCAAGAGCAATTGAAGCATGCGTCCTTTCATACTCAAGTCAAACTACTAGGCGCACCCTGCTTATGTAACCTCCCAAATCCGGACAAGCAAACGCCCGTGATTATGGTGGAACAGCTCAGCTGGAGCTGGATGTTCTCTAAATACTTGTACTCGTACCGCCATCATCTCTGCCTTTCTTGTTTTATTTGGATGAGCGAACGCTAATATGCCTCGCGTTCCAATATTAGGTCGCATCCGAAGCCGCGAATATGCGGCGATCCTCCTCGGTTTCGTTTTCGTCGCGGTGGAAACCTTGCTCACCTTCGTTATCGCGTTTCTCCCCAAACCGGTCATTCAGTGGTTCTACGACCGCTCAAAGGGCCTGTTCCACCTTGTCGTAGGCCCTCCGAAGCCGAAGACAGAGGAGCGCAAGCTTGCGGAGCGTATACGACGTGCTTCGGATTTCGAGACCCTCTGCGGGATATTCGGATATACCTTCGAGGAACATGTCATATTAACCAAGGACGGATATCTACTTGGCCTCCATCGCATATGCAGAAAATTGGGCGAGGAGCGGTCGCATGTCGGAATGTCGACAGGCAAACCTGTGGTGTATCTACATCACGGTCTTCTCATGAATTCCGAAGTGTGGATATGTCTTACTTCGCCACAGCGTTCTCTTCCGTTTGTCCTTGTCGAAATGGGCTTCGACGTCTGGCTGGGAAACAACCGCGGAAACAAATACTCGCGGAAATCCATACACCATGATCCCAACTCGTCCAAGTTCTGGGACTACAGTATGGACGACTTCGCATGGCACGACATACCGGACTCGATCGAATATATCGTTCGTGTCACCAAAGAGCCCAGCGTCAGCTATATTGGGTTCAGTCAGGGCACGGCTCAAGCATTCGCTGCTCTGAGTATCCACCCTGAGCTGAACGAACGGATCAACGTCTTCATAGCACTCGCTCCGGCGATGCGCCCGGCGGGTCTGAGCGCGCCCGTTGTGGACGGCCTCATGAAGGCATCGTAAGTAATTTCGATGCTATAAACGAAAAGAAGTCTCACTGACCATTATAATAGTCCCACACTCCTTTTCCTGGTATTTGGTCGTAAGGCCATCATGTCTTCTGCACCCGCCTGGCAATCGCTGCTCTATCCACCCGTATTCGTTACAGCAATCGACTCATCCTTACGCTGGTTATTCAACTGGTGGGGCCACAACATCTCTTACACCCAGAAGTACGCCGCCTACGCGCACCTGTACTCCTTCGCGTCCGTCAAATCCGTCGTGCACTGGTTCCAAATAATGCGCAACGGAAAGTTCCAGATGTACGATGACGACGTCCAGCAGTTCGTGATCGCTCGCGGCGGACGACATAAACCCTCAGGCGTATCCTCCTACGCTCCCGCTCGCTTCCCCACGAGGAACATCGTCACGCCCATCGCACTGCTGTACGGAGACTCTGACTCATTGGTCGATATCAACCAGATGCTGCACGAGCTTCCGGAACATACCACAGCTACCCGACTTCATGGCTACGAACATCTCGATATCATATGGGGCGATAATGTGGACAAAGACGTTATTCCGCACGTTGTCGATAATCTTAAACTTCACTGCGAACGTCCCGAGCGAGTACACCCGCCTGTGAAGATCAATGGACTTCAACGCGATAAGATCATCGAGGCTGCCAAGACTTACGAGTCTGGTTACTCTACGCCGGGCGAGCCTGAGTGCGATGGAGGCGAGGAAGAGGAATGATTGTAGGATGTGGAATGGGATCACCGTTTTACGGTACTGGCAGAAGATGCCCTTATATAATGGCACGTTCGTATACTTAGGTAAATCTCGATGCCAGGACGACGAACTTCAATTCACTGTCAATTTAATCAATACATTGTTTAATTCCACTGATTTCAACTCGTCGCTGGCATAACCCCGAATAGATAGAGCTGCACCAGCAATGTAGGACGCGACCAACAACCCAATACATAATTAGCAAAAGGGCTAGCTTGAGGGGGGTATGTATGTACAAAATAATATATCGAACGAAGAGCAAACAAGCCGCACCAAATAATACGCATATGTCAACTCAAAGCTTCATGAGCCCCTTCATCGCGTTCGCCACAGCGAAACTCGACTTCGCCATGATCTGCCGCGACTCCTTCGTGACCTCAGGAAGTGCCTGCACTTCACTGAGTTTGTTCGCATGCTCACTGAGCTCGTCGAGTATCTCTTCGCCCTGGGCGCCCGCGGAAGGTGGTAGGTTGTCTTTGCAGACAGCGACGATGCTCGACACGATCGTGATGATCTGTGTCAGGTTCTCGTTAAGAGTTGGTGACGGCGTGGGGCTGCGGACAGCTGACAGCACAGTTTGGATGGCATATACAATGGCGTCCGTTTGTGCCTCGAGATAAGGCTATAGGAGTGTCAGTTTGCAAGCACTATTTCAAATTAGTAAAGCAGTGCTAACCTTGAGTTCAGCCCAAGCATCCTCAGGTCCCTCAGTATGTCCTGACTCGTCGCTGGGCGCATTGCCGCGATTGTATTTACGGTCGAAGACAGGTGCAGGAGAATTTGTCCCCGAGCTTGAAGAAGCCGACGGTGGCCTATAACGCTCCTCATCCAATGACGATCGCCCCAGGATCGACTTGACAGTCGGCGGGGACCGTGCAAAGTCGCTTGATCGATCTTGACTGGGTCTGTTGCTAGAGCTACTGGAAGTCCGGGGGTTATTTGGCGACTTGATCTCTTCGACTGAGCGCAAGGACGGCATGTACCCCGATGACATCGACGAAGACGACGGGGGAGGTGATCCGGGGGAGAACTGATCTTGCTCTGCCTTCGTCGCCTTGCGAATCAGCACAGTCTTCGCAATCTCGGTGACGGTTGAGGAGACATGACTCGCTGCAGCATCCAACAGACTGACAGGAGACATGCCAGAGCTGGTGGCATGGGTCTTCGTAGCGGTGACCAAGTTACTGAGGGTGGCCTCGGCTCGTTCACGAAGGGCATGCAAAGCATCGAGGTCGATCTCTGCGCGATCCCTACGAGGCCGACGTTCGAAGGCCCGTACGTCCTCGACAATGGCAGTGACGGCATTAACCACGGTTTTCATAGGTGTGAGTACCCGTGTGGGCGCATTCGATCGCCCTGCGGTGAGAAGGCTGTCGATAGCGGAGATGAACGCAGTCACATGGATATCAAGCAAGCCGCCATCCGGTGAGACAGGTAGCTGATCTTCTGACTTGGGCGGCTGCAAAAACAGCTGCGACGTGGCTGCAGACAATGAAATTAATTTTGGTAGAATGAACCGATAACGCTGCGCACACCTTTCACGCTTCTCAGCTCTGTCTTTGCTTGTTCATATTTCCTCTTATATTCTTTCAACTGCGTATCCAAGTCTCTGATCACTGTCAAATCAGCGTCTTTGGCCGTCATGAGCTCGTCATTGCGGCGAGATAAGTCTGTCAGCTCTGCGACAAGACCCTCCATATCTCCTCGCAACTGGTCCAGGATCTCGGAATTTCCCTAGTAGAAAATCAGAAAAGAACAGTGCTCAGTATATGAACGCAACTTACTCCACCACCCTCCGTCTCCAGTCTCTCGCAGCGCTCGCGCAATATTAGCAGCTCTTCCTCATCTTCTTGCGCACGTCGAGCAGCCAACTCCTTCTCACGTTCTCGATCTTCGCGAATTTCTTCCAACTCTTTCTGCAGCTGCAGCGTGGTCGCTGTCCTCTCCTCAGCAAGCTAGTGGTGTAAAATTCAGGTTAGCTCATTACCGTTTTCAGCCATCAGGATAGCTCACCTGACGAAGCTCCTCTAGCTCATTTTCCATCGTCCTTACCCGCTCCTCACTCTCTGCCCACTTCTGCTCACGTAACAGGGCGTCCTCAAGCTCGCGCTCGAGACCAGCGATACGAGTCTGCATCGTCGCCACCTTGAACTCGTACTCTCGTCGTATCCGCTCCCCCTCTTCACCAGTGACACTCGACCTGCCACCCATTCGAGCTGCTGCAGCGGCCCCTACAGCCCCCGCCGCTATACCGATGCCCGCACCGCCCGACCGATCAGACGCAACAGATGCTCGACCAAACGACATCTTGTCGAAATAATCCTCGCTCTTGTTCCCCCCATGGTCGTCTTCGTCATCTCTGACGGCTTGTAGTCGTGCGCTCAGCGCACTCAATCCACCAAGGCCGCTCGGAGGACTTTGAGGAGAATCGATGTCTTCTGCGTCGGTGTTACCCCGACTCTGTTCCCTACTCCTATCTCGCTCGTCGACTGCGGTACTAGTGCTGTCCCGTACGTCCCTGGCGTACGGCACCTCAATCTCTTCCTCCGCAATAGTGCTCTTATTCGGGATGATCATGCCCATGCCGGCAGTCGCACTCTGCGCGTTCGTCGTTGACGTCGAGTCGCTGTGAACGCTGGTCGTCTGACTTTGCCGCCGACCCAGACTGCCGTATTCTCGCTCTCGTTCCCGGTCTTCAGACCAGCGACTGTTCGCATCTTGAGAGGGAAGCCGCCGCGAGGATTCGTCATCATAGCCGTCTCCGCTCCGCCGTGGTGGATATTCTTCTATAGACTTTCGTATTGGTACGGGGGAGCTTGCAGCGTAACCACTGTCCACCGCACGGTCCTCTGAGGATCGTCTCGGAGGATTGTTGTTGGTAGTGTTGAAGTCGGGTGAGGGATAATCGTCGTATGTTGAGCCGGGGGACGTCAACGGGTTGGCGGAGTCGGGGAGCTGTACGCTGTCAGACGGGTACAACAATGATGTAGATAGCTACTTACTTCCTCTCTAAACTCCGGGTATCTCCGACCAAGTTCGTAGTAAACATCGCTAGATAGATCCTTGAATCTACCTGTTGGTAACGTTGCGAGCTTTTGACGAGCCTGGTTACGCTTTGGATGGAAGTCGTCGCGCACGGGAAGAAAGGGTACTAGGCGAGATGTGTAACAGGACTAAGACGCGAAAACAAGCGCACTCACTTTCGTTATTAGAGGTGTTAGTCTTTCTCCGCACTAGCTCGTCATACACATCTGTCGATAGCTCCTGGAATTGCTGCCTGGTTAGGCGAGTTAACTTCTGTCTTGCAGTCGACCGAGAGTTGGCGGGTTCTTTTGAACAAAACGTGAGTCAAATGCGATGCTCTAGGTAGTAATGCACATACCCTTGGCCAAGTAAGAAGCCAAATACTGATGCAGCTCATCGAAGTGTGTGCGGGCGATATTACGGGAATCTGAGCTGAGTGAAGGCATAGGGGCATGTCCAAGAGGTCGGTACGCTTCAGTCTTGTAGTTGGAAATCCCGGAGTAAGTTGTTCCTGTAGGCGACGGAGCACGGAAGCTGCCAGGGCCTCTGGCATTGGATTGGCTTCTCCTCATCGCTAAGACCTATTCCTCCTTATGTAGTAAGCGGAGATGACGGCTATAGCGTCGGCAGCGTAGGGTAGGTGGTGGCGAGAAGAGAGGGAATGGTCGGCTATCGCTTGGACGGAACTGTGAGTGATACTCTGCCTGTGCGCGATAGGATCATAGATTTGGCAACGCGGAAAACGCGTTGCAACTAACGCACTGGCTCGCAAGTAAGCAAACCACAAATGCATTATCTGAGGGCGCGCACCAGTATTCTTCTCGTTTTCAGACCGTCGTGGGCGTCGTTGAGAAAGCCGTTGGCAGCGACACCGACGACCACGAACGCGCCCTTGGACACAGCACGTGATCGGTAGCCACGATCTGCTTTGGCCAGACGGCGCTTGCTGCTGATTGGCTTCTGCATCGCACAATCATGAAAGCCGGACTTATTTCTGTCTTAAGAAGAGGTAGAAACAGCGCAATAAACTTCGGTAAAGTGATCTGAATAACTTACGAATATTTTATCTTGCATTGAACGCAGCATTCGACGGCAAAGGTAAGTAGATCAGTGGGGCTTTCAACAGCAAATTCTCATTGAGTGCCGCCCAGGTCCCAGGAACATAGAGGAAGCATATCTTGCTTTACATCTAATCACATCTATGTTCAACTCTGTGAAGTGATCATACAGTCGGAAACAGTTCACGCATGGACACATGTTAGGCTGATACTGTGACTGACAAAGTTGTGAAATCCCAGGGCCCTGGCATTAATGCTCCGTGGAAAACGTACTTTATCGAATTGGTATCGATATTCGGATTTCTTCCCAGTAAAATGATCAACACCCTACGTCACGACTTGCAGTTACCGCAAAGTCAGCCTAAGGAGGCTGGCAGGCTGACAGCCCAGCTTCCCCAAGTCGATCGTCTCCAGCCTCCGCCACAGTCAGCCTTCTCAGTCACCTCACATCTATAAAGCCACCCCCGCATCTGCTAGAACTCCTCGCCCCCCCTTCCTCTCTCACCACCACCTTCCCTTCCTTCGACTTGTCTCTGCCTCTGCTCTGGTTAGCTAGTGGCGTGGGCAAGCCTCTGTCTCTGTCTACGACAGTCCTCCCATCCTCCCTTCGCACATAATGTCCACCTCTATCAACACTCGTCGTCGTCAGACGTTCGTGTCTTCATTCATTCTTCGTCGCCGACCTCAGGCGTCATAGTCACTCTATCATACATCCAACATCCACGCAGCTCGTTAATCATTCACTACGACCAAGCTACTCGTCCACCCCATCCCCACCGCGCTCACACGGCACCGCACTCCGATTCATAGCATCGATATCTCAAGCACCACCCATACATACACCTTACACTCATACCTCCTGGAACCAAAACACTCCTCACGTCTCGACTCTCAGTCAACCTCAGATCCCCTCATTGCATACCACACGAGGTCGACTCCGATTCAAGTTCGAGACGAACGGGAACATCAAGCGACGTCCACATACTCTTCGATGGCGGAATCGAAGAGCCGTCGGCATTGTTGTTTCTCAGAGATTGTTTTTGGTTCACTCTCCTCCCCCGCTCGTTGCTTGTATATTTTGGTGAGTGGCTGACTATTTCATTACGATCGAGACCAGTAGGCTGACACATGTCATAGACGCTGTGGTTCTTGTGTACCCTCGGGCTGGGCTTCTGTTCTCTTGGACTCGTGGCTTCTCTCTTGATTTCAGCTGTTCACCACTCTCGCTGCTCGCCATCACCGACATGGTCTCACCGATTCTCTCGATCCTGTGCTCTCGCGCAACATCTCGTTCCGAGGAACGCTACGGACTCGCCGAATATCTGGCTGGGCCTCTCTACCAATGGTATTCTCGCGGCCACCTCACCTTCCTTGACTATGCAAAAGACTTACTTTGAGTGACGACACGGCGACTTACTTCGACATTCTCCGACACACACAAGCTACAATAATTTCGACCTGACATTCGCGGATTGACGATGGTCATGTACATCATGTGAGTATAGCTGACTAGCTTCTCATCATACTTCGCCTGACTTATTGTTTCCAGAATTGGACTTTACATCGGACAACATTGACAAAAAGGCTTCCCTCGCTTCTACGCCGACAGGAACACGGCACTTACCTCTCGAACATGGGCTAGTGGTCTGACAAGTTGACGACGAGAAAGACTGCATGCGCTTCCCCGGCTTTGGTTTCGGCTCTTCTCGCTCTATTTTCTCGCTCTCTGGGACTCAGCAGGTTGAACTGGAAGAAACACGAATATATTAGAACACGGAAAACAAACCAAAAAGAATACGGCTCACGACAACATGGAACTTCGGATGGCTTGACGGCTGAAACTCGACAGCGTAGACGATGATACCCCCGTAACGATGTCACGATACATCTAGACCTCTGGCGAGGTTGTGGGTGGACTATTTCGGAGTCAATGATCGCTCCCTTGCTTTTTGGAAGTGGCGGAAATGGAGGACGCAGGAGGATGATTTGTGGTGGAATCTTGCTGGGGGATTCATCTGGGCAACGGTTGGACTGCAGCACGTTGTGCATCGACAGGAACGTTCAGGGGCAATGGATCTTGCGCGGCTGGTTTTCAGTTACATCTTTGATACTTGTGTTTTTTACTTTCTACGGCTTCCCATCTGATATTTTGTTCGCCGTAATATCTTGAGGCTTGTGTTGCATGTGTGAACCTTGAGAGCGTTTGGCAAAGACCAGCTCGTGAATATGTTGACGGTGTCCTCGCTTCCACTCCGAGCCGGACGTCGAGTCGCGAGCACCTGCCTGATCAGGCAATATTGAGTTCGAGGGATGCGGACTATGCCAGGCTCGGTTGGTAACGCTCAAGTTGCGTTTGTATGTGTGGCATAGTCATATCTCGTAGATTATCTACCGACTAGCAGATAAGCTAGATAACGCCATCTACGGACTGCGTGAAGAGCAACGTAAACCTTCTCCTCAGATTGCTCGGGGATCACTCAGCCGGTAGTGCCAGCCCGTCACTGACAGAATCCGGTCAAGCTTCTAGTAATATCAACGTCGCTTTAGGGCGTACTAGCTATTTCCGTCTATAGTACGGAGATTAAGACGCCACATTTCAAATGTTCAGTTGACGATAGAAGTTGCAGGCGAGATACGAGCGGTCTCCAAGCTGCCTATTCCTCGCAAGAGTGCTCTGTTGAGACGGTACAGTTTTATTATTCGGTAGTAGAGTAGCGACTACAAATATTCTAACTTCATACCTTGACTGTCCACTACGGATCCAGCGATGTGGCTTATGCTCAATCATCAATTTTTTTTGGAATCCATTAACGTCCGCTGTAGGGCACGGCCCCATGCCGGACGCGTCTATACTAAAGGGAAATACATGAATCATCAATATAGCAGCATTTAGGCTCTGTGCACATCGAAAGAAGCGACCAAGCCGTATCCCGACATTGTTCAATCCATAGGTACCATCATTTCCAACAAAGTTCAGTCAGTCATCTCGCCGCCCATATATGCCGTGGAGAAAAGTCGAACGCTCCAACCACCGCATTGCGCGATGGCATTGCAAGGAGGAGCAATGTTGCTAAGTGGCGCAAGGGTGGGCGTGCTTGAAGACTTGTGGCGAAGCTGGACCACTACAGGTATATAGATATGAGTACTATAGCACACTGACGACTCAACTCACTATCCCGACTTCGTGCCCCAGCGTCACAGCCCGCCATGCCATCTAACAATATCCCCTACGGCAGGCTCGAGGGCATAGAACATAGCGAACTACCCGCTGCCGTTATCTTCTCCGTCATCTATGCTCCTCTTCTAATTGTCTACCTCTTCCTGAGCTTCCGCAAACCAACATTCGTATGGCGGTCTCTTGTTGTCTTCTGTCTATGTGAGTGTTGAATGACTGCCTCTTTAAATTATTTACTCACCGCGAGTTCGATTCTCCTTCCCACAGTCCGAATGGTTGGCTTTATTCTCAGGGCCGTCATCGCTGCAAGCACAAGTGCGAGCACGAGTCTTGGGCTAGTTATCAGCCAGCAAGTCATCTATAACGTAGGATTCTTCGGCCTCCTCTACTCGGCGTACACGCTCGTCCTGGACAGGTACAATCCGCTTAAACTCCCGCAGTGCAGAATACAAAAATGCTCATACCTTCTTTCTGTAGGGACATGTTAGCCCATGGACCAGCCACCGAGGCCCGTGGCCTAATTGGTGCATTCATCGGTGGTCTTCGTAGAACACGCATGCTCGTTCGTATTGCACTTTTGGCAGCAATTGCTTTGGGGATCGTCTCCGGTGTAAGTCGCCTGGCCCTTCTCACTGTACCAAGACAGGCTGAAGAGTAATCCTCGCGTAAATCGCAGGTTAAACAAGGACACACGAACGCGGACGATCAAAAAACTGCACTCGACCTTCGCCGTGGAAGCTTGTATATCTTCTTAGTCGTATCTTGCCTGCTACTCATTATGACCGTAATCCTCGCTGGAGAGGAATTGAGCAGTAAGTATCCGTCGATGATATAATAATTACAGCTGACCTCGGGCGTACCTCTTCAGCCGATCGACGATACGGACCTAAGCACGGAACTTTCGCTCTCCTCTTGATTGGCGTTCTTTGCGTTGTCAGAGAAGCGTTCCTATGTGCCACCGCTTCAACGTTCCCACAGGTGAGTTTGCGGCCGCGTCTTGATCTTCAGCTAGCTGAGGGGTGTACTATGTCGTCACAGCACAATAAAGCAGCTTGGTTCTACCCCCTCGTTGCGGTCACAGAGCTTATCTGTGCATTACTGTTCCTTGTTCCTAGGCTAGTTCCTTCGAGACAGGAACTTCTGGAGACAGGGATTCGCAATGAGAAAGGGAAACCAAATTATAACGACGGGATGAGCAACGGTGTTGGCGAACGCCAAAACGTTTACCCCAATCCCGTCTAGTCACTTTTCCAGTACGGCCGCAGTGTACTCTTGCATCGTTTTGACGAGTTATTTGTAATATTGAGTCCTGTTCCATGGCCACACGTATTATTTTGGCCTGCACAATATTAACTCGGAAGAATGACTTCTATGCGCCTATGAACCAATCTCACCAAATACATGACACGTAGGCTTCACCTACACGTACGAAACGATTAAGTATACACAGTCCCCAAGAAATCCAGGCACGTAGCGTTCATTACACGTCAGCGTTTCTCCACGTAGGATCCACCCACTCTAGCCCAAACAGATCAAAGACCTCTTTCTCTGTTTTGGGATAGAACGGTTTCGAGTCGTATTGTCTTGTTCTACGAATGTATTCTCAACGATTATGGTCAAAGTCGAGAGTCATAGTGGAGCACTTACATTCCGGAGCTATCAAACTTCATCGCTCTATAGTTGAGGTGTAAATGATGGACATTGATGGCGGAGGGGAGGGTACTCACACTTTGTCCTTTGCCCACAGCCTAAGATCCCGCTGAAACATGATCGAACCACTCCTTCATAGTTCCGGTCAGTGAGTTATCTGTGAGTTCGTTGCTGAGAATCCTGAGACTCACCACCCAATGACAGCCGTCCAATATACCTCTGGGAGAGCGAAGATCAGGTCTAAACGCCTTCTTGTACCTTTGTAAAACGGCGAAGACGAGGGAAGAATGAAAACCGTGAGTGCCTTCTCCAATGAATCCCAATGGGTTGTGCGAAGTGGGTTGTGACCACGGAAGTCGGATAAGTCTGAGTGGATGCCAAGTGAGTTTATGTAGTGGCATCAAAGAACCCAGAGAACATACGCATGACGTGCGTCACCATGTCTTACGTTGAATTGTTAGAATTCGTGGGGGTAAGACGTTGATATAGGGTACTCACCTCTTTCATGAAGCCGCTTAACGAACCGTTTGCAAAGCCCTTTAGCAATCGTGGCGTCGGGGTGAGTGAATACAATATCGACATCATTGCTTTCTGGTTTCCCTCTACGATAGCTGGAGGATTGTTACTACCGGTAGCAAACCAGACTAACGTCTTGCAATTTGGCACTTACCCGCCAACGATGGTGGAAACACAACCAGGCTCTAGCTCTTCAAGTTCATGCGTAACGACTCGACCCATCTCTTCAACCTCATCCCGTGGAATCCTGACGATAGGGATAAGCTCAAAAGTCCAGCGACCTTGCCGAAAGATAATACACTCACTTCATATCCAAGTCCTTCCGTAGACCGAGCGCGATCTTGATCCACGTTTCGCCCAGACTCGTATCGAATTGCTCTCCATGGCCCGGCTTGTGCTCCAATTCAACAAGCTGAGACTCTTCAGTCTCCTCCTGCTCAACACCGTAATATATCTCAAGATCATCAATCGTCCTGAGGCCAAGCGCATATAGCCGGCGAGCGGTATGCGGGCCTATGCCATGGACGGAGGAGAAGAGGGAAAGACTTTGAAAACGCTCTGAGGATGCGATTGCACCTGTCCATTTGGTTAGGCGAACGATATCTTTCAACGGTCAGGGATCGGAAGACTTACGAGCTTCTTGAATTTGGTTTGAATCCACAAATTCCTCGATCTGAAGTATGATTCATGGCTCAGGAGGACTCGCTGTACACTACGACAGTTGTATTTACTAACCAAGTCTCTAATCTTTGTCCCACAATACGGAATCTCGTTTATGTGCGCACGAGAAGTTATACGATGGGGATAAGCTATATGAGCCAGGTTAGGAAAATCAGGGGATAAAATATTGCACAAGCAGTACAAACCTTTGATGCCAGCAATGGCACGAGAGTAGCTCAATGCACTCCGTTCTTCACCTTCGAGCGCACGACTCCGCTTGATTATGTCTAGCTCTACAGCAACCGCCTGGTTAGGGCACACCAAAGGGGAAGCTCGTTGGCAGGCGTATCGTGATCTCCAGTCGAGTTTCGTTGTATCTGTCGGTATTGGCGGCGAGGGTGGAAGAAGGTGCAGAGGAGTGGAGGCAAGGCAATTCTCTTTGGTAGGTGGCGAGTGAGATTGTTTGACCTTCGACCTAGTCGGTCTAACCTTCTGAATCGAAGAGGATGGACTGGCGGGTGGAGAGGGATACCGCTGCATTGGAGGAGATATGGCATCCTCCCGCTCGTCCGACGTATCTTCGCACAAGCATGGCCTTTGAGCACAGGTAGGACAGTTCCTGACCGTTTCATCACGCAAATCAGGAAAGGCAACATATCCCCCGCAAGGTAATGGTTTCCCTTCTACGACAGAGTCCCGCAGCCAACTCGGTGTAACTATAGCTTTCGTTTTCTAGGCTGAACATAAGAATAGTTCGAGTAAAGGAAGATTTTGTGCTTACTGCGAGCTCCCATGACACATGCCTCTCGAAGCGTCGTCTCATGGTAATAGCGGTAAGAATAACATTTGCATCCTCAATGTCTGTGCAAAGGCTTTTACAATTTCTCTCCGCCAGAGCAAACAACTCGGCAAGAGAGGACCCGTCTATCTTGGCCTGAACAATGTAGAGTTTGACTTCAGGCAGAACCTTCGCACTTCTTTCGACCTTGGTTCGTTTGGACGGAACGTCAACGTTGCCCACCCCGGTGTCTGAACGAGATGAATATCCGGAGGATCCTGCGCGAACAGGAGGTGCTGGACGTTTGAAAGGCATGTGTACAACCTGAAAATACAAAAGAGATTACAATAGCGGTAAGTAGGACTACACCATGGTGGTTACAAATAGAGAGTGCAGTCTCTCTGGAAGTATTGTGGAGGCTCGTTGGTTGGCGGTGCAGGAATGACGATCGTTATTGTGGTCAAAGCGCCCGGTGACTACGCCTGCCCTAAAGAAGGGATATAACCAAGGCGCCAGCTCCTGAGATGTCTCTTTGGCTCTGCTTTGCCAGCCTATAGCCTGCCTGCGTGCGGTGCGGTGGCGGCATCCCCAGCGAAGAGTAAGTCTACCTATCTAACCGATTGTCAGAGGTGCTCATTCTTGTATCCAGGGCTCCGAGCGTAGTTGCACCCAGAGTTGCACGTAGTTTGCCAGCGGTCGATACGGCTAATGCCTGCTGTACGTGGTCCCACTGAGGGACGTCAGGCTCTCGTCGAGAGAGAGTTTCCAGGAACCAAAGGTTGGAACCTGGTGAGTCTCATGCTTTGGTGTCAACAACCTCGAAGGCTAACTTAGCCGACCCCTATTGTTGCAGCCGGGCGGAATTCCGTCATTAGCGTCTCGTCGTTCACTACTTCGTGTGGTGTGACTTGACGAAAGTAGCAAATCAATTACCCCAGATCATCGGTACCCGTATCGAAGTCATCGCTATTCAACGTTTCGTCGACTGTGAAGTCCTCGATAAACTCGCATCCCTCGCACCTCGCTCTTGTAAGCCGAACGGATGGCGATCAGGTCCTGCGGGAGGTCGTCGGATGTCCAACGGTAAGGGCACGGCAGAGGCAAGAGTTTTGGTGTCATGGGATGGAGTGCTGTCTAGATTGTAGTGGTCGATAGACGTGGTGGCGCATGTACTTCTTTGGCAATGTCAAGAGTTGTTGATATGGGTCCAAAATCTCCTCACAGACTGCCGGTCGTCTGGCCAACTGAATGAACAACTGCGCACTCACTCCAGCTGCTATTCATCTGTTCCTGAACCCAATTAAGCGTACTTACACTGTGGCGAGTAGTTTTTTGTGGGGTTGAAAGAGCGTGTACTGATACACGAGACACAGCTGCCATGGAGGAATGAACCTCGTCCCCAATGTACCTCCGGTATACGCCCAATAAGCCACAATAGCAGCGCTCATATTTGTAGACAGCGTTTCAAGCGAGCGGGGGAAGGACTGCACCGCTATATTCCCCAATCAGGCAATTTACGGCTTCTTCCATCGAGCGCTTTCGTCCCCAGGCTGGCTGACCACGATCAGATGACACACACCTACCGGCGACCGTCCAGCGTGTTGTCCTCCGCAACTCAGACCTGCGGAGGACTGCGCACAAAGCGTGGATGCGGTGCGCCTATCAGTATTATCGTATCGGCGTCCTGTTTTTCTTGCAAAACCTTGTTAGGATCGTCAGGTTCGAGCCAATCACAGGCGGAGATATTTGCGTTCCTCACAGCCCTTCGAACCGCACATTCCAAGTCCTAGCAGAACTTTTATTGACATGGCATAATGCGGGCGGTCACCAGGGTGCACTGCGACGATTAGCGGAGCATGCGACAAAGTGCACAGCGTTCGCTATCGCCAGTCGGTCACGGTATATAAGGTACGAGCAACAGCAGGCAGTATACCACACACCTCCTATACCCACTAGCGAACTCTATACCTCACTCCTCCCTTCAGTATTACAATGGCCAGCACCCAACCCATCAACTACGCTCGCGCAGAAGGCATATTCAAGAGCGAGCTCGCTGGC
The DNA here is from genome assembly GCA_037040455.1 of Irpex sp. P115-07. Lineage (NCBI taxonomy): Eukaryota > Fungi > Basidiomycota > Agaricomycetes > Polyporales > Irpicaceae > Irpex > Irpex sp. P115-07. Next base: position 20,591 of record JAXQGX010000130.1, read on the forward strand.
GCAATCATCTTCGCCGTCGTATACATCCCGCTGTTTATACACAACGTCTTTCGAAGCATCCGGCGCCCGACATACGTTCTTATTGTCTTAGCTGTCTTCTGCATCAGTATGTCTTTCTCCTCATCGCATGCTTGCGCCGCTGACGGTCAACGTTTCGCACAGTCCGGATAACGGCTTTCACACTACGAGCGATTATTGCTGCCAGTGACACGGCGGGGCAGAACCTAAACCTTGTTGTTGCAGCCAGCATCATCTATGGAGTAGGATTCTTCGGCCTACTATACTCAGCGTACACTCTCGTACTGGACAGGTTAGCAGCCCTTTTTCTTCCGTACCGACAATGGCTGACGTACGATATAGGGAGCAGATCCTTGGGTATGAAGATACTGATGGCGGTCCGCTGGCCATCATGAGGAGAATAATGAAGATGAAACATCTCATTCGTCTGATACTCCTGACTGCTGTCACGTTGGGCATCGTCGGTGGCGTAAGTTGCAGTTCACTCTTCCCATCTACAAAGCCATTAATATTCTCTCTTTCAGGTCGACGCCGCTAGCAGCAATCCCTCGGAGCAAAGCACAGGATCCACACTCCGCCATGCCAGCTTTTACATCTTCCTTGTTATCGCCATTCTGTTAGTCCTCCTCACTGCAGACCTCGCATTTCAAGAACACAAAGGTAAAGCTCTTCGTTTTTTTCTATCACGTCCAAAAGCCTTACTAACCCTTCGACTATTGCTGTAGCTGGCACTCGTAGCGTAGCAGGAAAACTAGGCAATCGCTACGGTTTATACTTCCTCACAGCAATTGGCCTGCTCTGTCTCGTACGCGAATCGTTCTTTGTAGCCACAGCGTCGAATACGACAAAGGTAAGCCTGTCTCTTCACTTTCAGCATTTTACAGCATTAACCTGGGCCATCCGTAGCAAAACAACGCGCACCTCTACTACCCCCTCGGAGCCTTACCAGAACTCCTCGCCGTGTGTCTCTTCTCTATTCCAGGTCTCGTTCCCTCGAGGAAGGAGATCGCCAACCGAGAGATGGACTCTGAATCGATGGAGCTTACCGGCTCTGGTGGCAGACGCCTCAGGAGTACCGAGGGCAGCGTTTGAGCGAAATGCGATCTCGGGACCTTGTACATGTGCGGTACCGAAGGCAGATGAAGACGACCGATAGATCTAATAGATTCAGAAGAGAAGTTGTACATATGACAGGAATCTTCGGAGCTGCGGATTCTCGCAGCAGATATGTTGGCGTTTGGAGGACATGAGGGGGCCCGCAGTACTAGTGACTATGACAGCGGGCGCTGCGCAGTAGTACTGGAAGACATCTTGACGGTGTTTCGTTATATCTAGATTATCGTATGAGACTATTATGATGTAAAGCACAGGCTGGTGCGTATTATAGGCGATCATAATACAGTTCGTATACCCAAGTCAATGAAGCTGGAGGTCAGACTCTCAGCCTCCCAGCTGGTAAAGCGACAGTCTGTCTGATCTTCCAAACTTGCTGAAGCTATGTATTATGGTCGGGAAGCAGACGGCTTAGAACGATTACCAATTTTAGGCGGTACCGCAGGATATACCTACTTGATAGCTATCCTCGGTACGGCTTGACCAAACGTCAACTTTCCCGTTGATTGCCTACTTCCTTCCGAGCTTCCGCCTGGCAGCCTCCCATGGCCACTCGATCCGTTGCATCAAGAACCCTCATCTGACAGCTGACAGATGAGAAGGCATTCATTTTACATCAATGCATGTTACATCCCCTGTTAATCGTCATTCGTACACCTATAAACAAGAAAAATACACCTAGGTACATCAAATATCATAAAGTCCCGCCTTTAATTTGAGTATTTACCAGCTTCGACCCCAACGAACGAACGAACGTGAAATTAAATACGAAACGAAGCGGACATATAAGTGTGAGCAACGAAAAAGAAGAAGAAGAAGAGAAGTTAAGAGGTAGAAAAACGGGGGTAGGTATGTGTACAAATAGCAAGTCTATAAGCCCCTTGCTCAAGCAATCGAGCTGGAAGCTTTTCCACGGCGGTGATCTTACACTTTTCCTTCATATACGAGTAGTAGTAATATGATAAGAAGGTTGTAAAGATGAAGATGGGTATGAGTCAGGTGAGGTCGGAGGTAGACACGGCAGGTCCACGATGTCATGACGATGACGAGCTGCTTTGCGTCTGCTTAGACGAGCCAGCCTCCTTCCCCTTGCCCTTCTCTCTTTCCTTCTCTTTCTCAGCCTCCCTGGCACCAGACGAGGCGCTCGCAGTGGGACCGTCATCCGTATACAGCCCGTTCTCCTCGATGTAGTCCACGACAGGCATCGGCAGTAGATATCTTACCGACAGCCCGCGACGGAGGAACAGTCGTACTTTGGTTGAGGAGACGTCGTTCTGGATGAGCTGGTGGATGAGGTGGATGTTGTGTCGCCATCGCGCGAGATTGTCAATCGCTTGGTCCATGTCGGAGCCTGCGCGTTCGACGATGAGGACACCGTACCGACCGAGGATGTGGTCAAGCTGTGTCAAGCAGACATAGTGGTTAGATTCAGTAAGAATTGCAGAATCATGGGGCTACGCCACAAGCGCGCAGTGGGATAGGAAATGGAGAGAAAGGTCTGGGAGTGGAAGTGAATGGAACGGAGAAGGGGTGGGTACTGACATCTTTGTTAGACCATACTCCGGGTTCGCTCATGGTTGCAATGAGGTCCGAGCCTGCGAGGAGCATGATTCGCACATTTCTTCGCTCTCCATCCTCGGTCATGACTCCCCCGAGCTTGGTATTGATTTCGTGATCAAAGTGGTCAAGCACGACCGCAGTACGTTGGTAGTCTTGGTAAGCTTCCCATCCGTCGACCATCAGCCATGACGACGTCTGCTCAGTAGCGAGCTGGCACATGTGAACTCTACATAGCAGAAGTTAGCGAAAGAGACGTGATAGAACTGAGTGAATTGGGTGCTCACCGATGATTCGCCGCCAAGAGCCCTGGCTTCTTGTATTGGTCGCTGACAGGACTGAGGTAGCCGCCGACGATCTCAAAGTCTGTGCTCTGACGAACATAGTCCTTCGCCATCTCGAACATCCTCAAATGAAGGTACGTGACCGGGCTGAAGGAGCCGCATGCGACGAGGACTATGGGCTGCTTGTCTGGGTTACGGAGTGTACGGGCAAGGCGGTGTGAGGGGAAAGAGTAGCCCTCAGGATAGCTGAACTCTCGCTGGGGCGAGTAGGATGCCATGGCGGCGAGTATTTGGTGCGCTCGCTGGCGTCGGGGGGTCGAAGGACGGGGGAAAGGGGGAGAGGAATATGGCGGGGGTTGGAAGAGGGCAAATTATTATCAGTTGGTCGGATGACCACCGCGGCCGGCGTCACTGTGCTGAAGTCATTTGTTCCCACGCGAATAGGCGGAAACGGTCTCCAAGCGGATGTTCTGACTCCCTCCAGAAAACCATCCAGCCATCCGCGCAGGAATCCCTAGAAATATCACGCTCGACATCGTGCAAGATCAGAGACAAAGGTGGATGTTGCGGACAGTCTGATAACTGCAGTTGCAAAATTTCAAGTTATCTAATCTACGTCGAACACTGATCAAACAGCGTGTTCCCCGCACCAAGTCCAGCTTGTTCTGGACACTCGTCAAAATCACAACGAAATCGAAAGGTACGCATGTCGTCCAAAACCCTCTGTAAATTCACAAATATCACCATTGCCCCAAATAGGTTGCCTTGATTCCGCCATGGCTGACAAGATGGCGCACTCACCGCCATCAACTGGCATCACTGGTTCCTGCCGAGGTGCTGACGGACCCCGGCACGACTCCTGACTCGAACCATGGTTCGATGTTGAAAGGTACAATACGTACAGTGTTTATTGGCTGACTGGGACTGTCTGACTAGATTCAGTGCATCAATGTTACTTATCGCGATGATGGTATACATACCTTGCAGAACGGCAAGACTTGTATGCATCTGGTAGCCCGGTACGAACCTTTAAGGCCATAGGGCTCAAAATCCAGGATGATTCTCCGTTGGTCTCTACGCCTTCTAGGACGTTCCACAACACATGAGCCCTGTGATGCCTATCCAGGTAGGGACAGCCATGTCGCGCCTGAATGTGTCACTGAGCAAAGCCGTAGATTCATCTTATGCACTGCTATCTAGTCTATAGGCTACGTCACGCTCATTCATCTCTGCCAACCTCTGAATCCACGCGCACGTCCTTCCTGGTATAGCTATACTCTACCGGTGAGAATCCGACTGCTCGTTCTCTATTGCGACCGCGACCTCATTCCAAAGGCCATTTCAAATGGCCTAATGGCCTATGTTGGTGGCGATGTCCTCGGAGTGGCGGACACCACCATCCTCTCATCTTTCATATCCCAAAGGGTGCGTCTCTCCTGTCATCATGCGATACAAACCGAGTGGCACCTCGTCCCTCTTTCCTGTAATCACACAAAGAAGACAAAGAGCCGATACTACAAGGCCCAATCAGCACCGCACGCAATATGCCTTTCTCCGCGTGCCACCCGCTTGCAATGTGCCTTTGGCACTGCCCTCTAGAAGCGAGTGGCAGAAGCGACCCCGGCCCCATTCGAGTCACCTTTGTTTCTTTGGTTTTGGTTTCTTTGTGGACCCACAGGATATAATCAAGTCGTGTTTGTCCTGGGCTCAAGTTCGCTCATGCTCTGTCCTCTCTTTCGACCGCATCAGCGGCGCCACTCAATAGCGATCGAGGACGCGGTTTCCCCACGGCAAGGCATGGGTCGGGCATTGGGGCACGAGGTTCTCATTATGGTGGGCGGATGAATGAGATCATACTACGCAGAGGTGAGTGATGCGATCTCTACTAAATCCATGGATTCTCACTCAGATCTAGACACGTCGTGGGCATATTGGGGGGCTCACTATTGTGGGTCTTCGTCGACCTAAACATTCCACTCTGCCGGTGAGCGTCAAGACATCTAGGTAGTTAGAAAACATATTGTTGCTGCTGATATATACTACTGCACTGTCTCTACAATCACATCCGTAATACCATGCCGTTCATATTCTCGACCCCGCATTCTGTGATCAACTATTATCGCCGAGTTTACGCCCTTCTCGTCACTCTCCTACAAGACGCCAGCTCGGAATACTGCGAGTGGCACTGCGGCTCCCTGGGACGTCCACCACGTCTAATTTG
>JAXQGX010000131.1:0-22350 GCA_037040455.1 Irpex sp. P115-07
TAGGGGGTGTTGAAGGAGTTGGCGTCTGATCGAATGAGGAAGAGGAAACAGAAGAGGAATGCGAGGAGCTATGTATAATGCATGAGTAAACGGGAGATAATGGACCAAGAAGTTGGTGCGTACCTCAACTGTGGCGGAGGTTCGAGACGTGACGAGGAAGCTACGGGCTGTTCAGCCGCGAGATATATATTCCGTGGCTGTAGCCGGGCTGAGGGGAGGTGTGTTGCCCTGGTGGCCACGGCCGGGTGGTCGTGTGGTGGCAATGCAAAATTAATGGCTATCTCTGTTGGGACCTTGCATGGCTCGCGAGTGGCCTGTACCAATGGAATGGGGGAGACGTCCCTAGAGCGGCCTGTTGCTGGCATTGGACATGAATTAGGCGGCGAGGGCGGAGTGCAGTCGCTTTGTGCGGGGAGAACGACGAGCATGAATGGGCAGAGATGAGGCGAAACTGGGAAGGGGCAACGGAAGGGAGAGCTTGAGTTGATATAGTTGGGCGGGTGATAGAGATTGGACAGATATAAGATTCGAACGGCGGTTGGTGGGAAACGGCTGCACGCGGAGGAAATACACCTCGAGGCAGCGCTTGGCCGAGATTATGACTATTTCACCGTCACACGATTAATTCCTGTCCTCGTCCGTGTGGCCCAGATAAGAAACAGGAGAATAAAACAAAGAATATACCGAGGAAGAGAGCAAAGGGGTCTTGGTGGTTGGTTGTTGTTGTGGAGGGAGCTGTTGGCGCCACACTCCCGACGCTGTCAAGCACGGTGACCAGGGGAGTCACACGAGAGCTGTCACACGTTGTCACGGCGTTGGCAGATTGTTGCTCATCCACTTTTCCGCTCATGCGCATTGGCGGGGACGGGGAGGCCACACTCGATGCCCGCAAGATCTCAGCATCTGCACCCGCCTGGGCCAGTGCGCACGAGCTGGAAAAAATATTATCGATTTTCCAGCATTTTCCTCGCCCTCAGTCGTCCGAAATTACAGCCTCTGTCGGCCATATGTCGACTGGACTTCGACCGAACCTCGTCATTNGCCCAGGACTAGGAACATCGGCCCAGGAGACTCTGGCTCAAGCTCTGGCTGTACAAGGTTCCAACTCAACCAGTCATTCGTGGGACTGCGCGACCATTGCATCTCGTCCTACCAACACCGGTGGCGTCGCTGTGGAAAGACTCTGGCCAGGACTGCACAACTGTATCAGCGGCGTATTCAATAACCTCTGCTATGGCGGTGATCCGAACCCACACCTCTCGCTGATTCCCTCTCGTGCTCTGTGCGGCGTGTGCTCCCAGTCTACCTTTATGCTCCTAGCTGCTTTCAAACCCGCAACTCTGGTTGGCATCCTTGGGAGGCACGCTCTTTCAACCTCCGTGGAGTTCGATATTGGCTTTGTGCACTCTTGCACCGGTGTACCATCCTTACATCTTTGTTATCAGTCTCACCGCTCGCGAACTATCATCTCCGTTGTCTCAACACGTCCCGTCTTTGTTCTCAACTACAGCAAATGATATCTGCTTATCTCCAAGCAGTTCGCGCCACTGCTTCACTGCCCAAATCACATCTATATCTCGACAGAAGATCATGGACAAACGTTCTGAATGAGCGGCTTCCGTTCTCTGTGCTCCCGCTGCATTGTCTCTTTCCGACCATGTCAGCAACGATCTTCGTCGCTCCTCGTTCGTACGCTGTCCTCTCACACGTATCAGCCACCGCTAACTTTCGCGCCTCTATCTAGACTCATTGGAAGGCCTTCCATGTGAATGTCGAATGTTATCTGCTCTTCGTTCGGCACACTCGTCCGTTGATCTTGACAACCCATTTGACTTGTCGTGTGCGCCTGCCGCTTTGGTCTTTCTCTCTGGGCACGCCACAGAGTTGTACGTACTCGTGTTTTTAATACGCCCTCTTCCTAGCTCCACCTCGCGCATGCACGAACAAAGCTATCGTAGCGTCGTGGCCGAGACCTCAACGCCACCAAACTCTATGATACCAGTGAGTCTTTCCAGGGTCCCCAAATTGCAGCAGAAAGACTCACAATAAACGATCATAGTAATAGACATGTTACTTGCAGATATCTAGATATCCGCAATACAAGGTAGAACGTTCTTGCCATTAGCCAGAGTGTATTATCACTCAGAAGACACAGACAGAGCCAGAGTCTCAGTGGCCACTACAGTACGACCTGCGCCGTGCCCTGTCTCGGCTAGCCGGGATCCCCTCCCCAGCTAGACTTCCACACCGAACCGTCACTGACGCAAACGTTCCCCACGAACCAGCAACACCAATACTTCCAGCGTCTCCCGCACAGCATGTCTTCGCATCCAATGAGCCAGACACTCGGTTCCCACCCACCTCATCCGTCTCGCTCAGCCCTCATCGTCCAACACGTTCACTCAATCGTGATAATCTCTATGCCGCCTTATGCTCGTCCCCAGTCACTCGTAGCAGTAGTGGCGAGTAGTGCCTCGCAGTGGCAACCTCATCAAACACGCGGCGGACGCGTTGTGCACGACGCCATGGCTGTTCGACAGACAAAGACGAACACAGGTCGACTGCGACTGCCGGGTTATCTCTGGTCGTTTGGTTTATGGGTTCATGACTTTGTGGGTGGTGTATTCGGATCGCAGCTTCTTCGGCCTCCGACGATGATCGAAGAACATGAGTCAGTGACAAGTGGCTAGTGAATGTACATGAAGCTCGAGGCGCAGCAATGCAATGCAAAGAAAGATAGTCGCCATAGAGCGTTGGTTGGAGCACTAGTGCTTGCAGGCAGCGACTATCTTTGTGGGATGACGCGTTGCGTTCGGGGCTATGGTTGCATACTCATGTATGTCGTACGAGTACGGTGATATAGGTGAGTCATTCATTTCCATTCGACTAGGCGGTGCATACTGTGGAAGGATTGGATTATCGCTGACGACAGTACTTTTTCATTTCATCCAGAGCCGTAGGCGAATGCTCATTCGAATGCGTATCGCGTGTGCCGTGGTATACGGAGATGTATCTGTGGCCTTGACAGGTAAGTAGCCTCGTTCCCATTCAATTGCATCGTGTACTTACAACTGACGATTTCATGACGTAGAGCACATTCTCCTGATAAGATGGGACGATGGACGATGGACATTTCGGAAACCACTGGACTCGGCGCTGCAAACTGATCAATTCCGAGTGGCGATCGTCACGCCCCATAGTATGAGACCACAAGTATGTGCGAGTTCATTACGGCCATTCAGTGCGAAGTAAGTAGATTGATCGTGATATCAGTAAACGCAGCGTGGTTGATCTGGACTCGGACAGGCACGTTTCAAGGTGACTGGTTGGCCGTGATTATCGAGCCATACAGGAGATCGTGCTTCACATCCGGGATATCTAAGCAGGACTAGCACAACTCGAGGCCTGATGTGCATACCGCGCCTGCAAGGTTTGGACGTCTCGTGCGTGCTATGAGAAACTGGTGTGCAAGCTATAACGTTCAGTGGTAACACAGGGTGTCTTCTCTCGTGAGTCCCTTGGCCGATAGTCAATCGATACGTCGATAGCTGATTATCATACACCACGTACAGAACAGATGACAGCAAAGTGTGGACGTTACCGTGAACCCATGCTTTTCGCCTTCTGAGCATCGTGAACCATAACCTGGTCTCGATGAACACGCTGAGAAATCGGTGTCCTACGTCGAGCGTCCATGCGGGGTAACTTCTTCTTAGATGATAGTGAGTCTCTCGGCCGATAGTGTATCGATTCGTTGATTGCTGATCTTTGGAAGCTCGTTGGTGGCCAGGTGACTCAAGGCTGAGATGGCCCTGCGTAGCCCGGCTTTGGGAGGACGGTCTGGGGCTATGAGGTGAGGCGTTTTAGGGTGTTTAAGTTGTCGCTTCGCGTTTTCGCTACTGACCTGACGTTTCTGCAGGATAACGTCGGCCAGAGTTTCTTCTAGTCTACATGTCAACTGTACTGTAGAAGGTACGCTTTATGGACCTACATGCATCTCCCCTAAATTCTTGTGTGGCAGGGAACGACTGCCCTTCCTGGTTATGAGGTATCCACGTCTTTGATTTACGGTACAATAGGTGAGATAACGACAGAAGTCGTCGAATGGACGACAGGAAGGACACTGCATTAACACTATCATTTCACCAGAATCGGATTCGCTGGTGTATGTGGCAGATGGCCTTTCAGGCCCTTCGAGGAACATGCGTTGTGTCCATGGATTATGCGCGTATAGGGCGATATTTGAAAATCATTTCACACCTGCGTCCTACAGAGGCGACATATTCTAAGTATGAGCATTACTTACAGTCTCGTTAAGACAAGTTTTGCTGATAATGATGGTGTAAGGCCGTTTCAGAGTCCACCACTCCATGCAGTTCGATGGTCATCCTGTGCCTTGCATGGGCCTGTATTCTGTCATCTCTGTCAACGAATGTCCAGTCGCTTGGAACATGGCCACTCCGTCATGGAGCACTTCTTGGGCCTTGATAAATAGCATGTTATGGTATATTTCTGTTACACCGCCTACGAGTTGTCCTCACGATGGTCTAGTCATAGAACGAAGCCGCCACACACCTCAGCCTGCACTTAGGGCCTTATGACTCCAAGCGCAAGGGAGCAGGCCGCTAGCTGCGAAAACATGGACGGATGCTGTTGGTGGGCGCTCTGGCCTTTAGTTTCCTACTGGCAAAGGCCATCGTCTTGTGACCATGACTAACAACCAAGCTATGCTAGTAACCATTTCTATCACGGCCTTCACTATTGGTGGTGCAAAACGGCCAGGCCAGTGGCGGTGACCAAGCTGCTTACTCAGCCCCTGTCGACGGTATATAAAGAGTGTGGTGTGTGGAAATTTCCTCACATCTCTTCCCTCTCACTTGTTCTCTCTGCACCAAGCTGTTACCAACATGAGCTCCTCAGCAGAGTGTTTGTTCTCTTATGACAACCAGGTACGCTGCGTTCTTGTCCTCCTTGTTCTGAATATAGCTGAACAATGCATATCCTTAGGTTACATCTACCTTATCGGACGACGTGGAGGATGCCATCATGGATGTCTTCGAAATAAACAAAAGAGCGACCCACGTCAGTCGACTACGCGACCTTGCCCTGGTGAGCCACAGCTGGGCACCTCACAAGCGGCAACACATCCCACAAGAGATAGTACTACTCAAACCGGATACATACGACGAGACACTTGATCGATACATCGAGGCTTACAATGACCTAGAGAAACGGGATATCGCCACGGTCGCTCTCACCAAGTTCCCGCACATCTTGTGTATCGACTGGACTCTTGACTCACCCATCGACGTCCTGGTGCGAAATCCAGAATTTGAGACCTTCGCGAAGTACTACGGTAGACTGATCACGGAGATGTGGATCTTCAACTGTGATTTCGCGTCAGCTGGAAAGCTCGTCTGGATCGTACGGAGGTTTCCAAGACTTCTCTCTTTGAGGGTCGCCGACTGTGTCCTTGGAGTATCAACACTTCGACAAGCACGTTTACGATACAGCGGCTGTGGCCGCACCGGTGTGCCTTTGGGTCTGGAAACAGTGTCTATCTCGATGAGGGATCCTGCGGAGGTTGACTCACTTTACGATGTGATGGCTTTTGTGAGTTGGCTCATGGAAGAGCCGCGCGAGGATTTACGATCGGTCATGTTGGATATGGCGTTTGAATTCACGAAGGAATATGAAGAAGTCACTCGTTCCGCTCTATACACCCTTGGTCCGGTTCTCGTGGACGTCTCATTCAAATTGAACGAGGCTCCCGACACAAGTACGCTTAACAATCCTACTCCTTCGCTGTTCTCTTACTGATAATCGTGATTTGTGCTTTCAAGGGGTTCCTAAGGCTGTCTCCGCCGTTCCCGATCTTTCAGCCAACACTCGCCTCAAGAGCTTATTATTTGACGGCCTTGCGCCAGGCTCGATGCCTTCAAGCTATCTGCTATCGACCCTATCCACCGTAACCTCTCCATCCCTTGAACGACTTACCCTCATTGCCGATATCTTTGAAGTGGACGATACATCTCTGGCTTTCCTAGGATTGGATCCTTTGGTTGAACATCTCGCATCTAGGAACAACTTTCCGTCCCTCAAGTTAGTCCGCCTAGTCCTCGTCAATTACGCTGGTGACGAATGCCCTAGGGGTAAGGATATGTGGCGATTTGTTCATGAGAGAACGACACTCTTGCGGCAAAAGGGCGTTCAAATCAAGTATCGGTTGGAGGATCCTCACGACGCAGAAGGGCCCATGGTTTACGACTATAGTAGCAGCAGCTATGAAAAGGGAGAATATGAGACGGAGATGGATCATGAAGATACAAGCTTGAGAGGACAACTGTTGTTGCGGTCCTATGAACACGAAGAATAAGCACCCAATTGCGCTTTCCGACTCATCCTCGGGCTAATACCAGACCGGCAAGTCGTTCAAACCCATCGTTGGCCTTAGGTGATCTCCGAGTCGTAGTACGCTTTGAGTTGTAAACATATGTCTTTTGTGACTGATTGTACGTACTATGATATTGTCGATATACCTTAGTAATCCCAGATCTTTCGTTACTAGTATCATCACGCGTACGAACGACTCGAAGTGTTGGTTTTCCCTTTTAGGCAATTTGGACGGCGGTGATGCATGATGCGCGAGGTCAGCGACTCCGAGTCGCCGTCATTTTGAGTTCGAGCCACCACGATGCCCTACTTCACACCCAACTCCAGTCCGACCGTTCAGACGATCTCTGGCTTTTACCATCTACCGGGATTCCAACGGCTCTTCTGCCGCTTCACAATTAAACTTGGTTTCGTCGCATTGACCATGTAATACGACGTGTGCCAGGGCCTAACCTGGTTCAAGCTGATATGGATTCCATTACTAGTAAAGCTTGCAGTGGACTGCCAGGGACTGCAATGAAGACTCAGCTTGAAATTCACCCTAGCATATGTAGGACTGCACTAGAGGACTCGGATTAATGTCGCTGGGAATGTGACTTCATTCGTCTCGGTGGGAATTGCTTCTAAATACGTAATAAATATCGTGTTTATTGACCACTTTATACATGTCCTGCCTCTAGCTGAAGGTCCATACAGTCCTCGATACTTCTGTTCCGTCTTGAAATCCGTAGTCCCAGGTTAAACCTGCCTCTCGATCCGTACTTCAAGTTGGAAGTTTACTGGCGCACCGCGTACACGATACCAATTCAAAGGCACGACCTTGAGTTTCCATACTTTCAACCTGGGAAGGTGGCGAGGTAGGTTCGACTTATAGCCAACTTCTTACCATCCATCGTTTGGACTGACATACACAAGGCACTTGTAAAACCAATACCAATCAGGAATCGCATCTCAGCGCAACCGACGGTGGGCATCGGGTGGGCACAGACGCCACGACAATCTCAATGGCCACTGCACTGGCCGATATAGCGCTGCCAACCCCAGACCGGGACTTTAACCCTAAGACTAGAGAAGAGTTATGGAGACCATTACCTGCATACGTCAATTTGTTTCGCCATCACCCCGAACGTTCGGCCACGGTTGCTAGAGAACTCTTTGATGAAGGCGACCCCAGATTTCTATCCTTTATGCTCTCGTTTCCTTGGGGTGAAGACGTCGATACCTTACCAGAGGTGCTCCATTCTTCCAACTTCCTGATCGCATTGTTAGACTTCGTCACGAACCCGCTGTGGTACGAGTTGCTGGATGAGCTCGCTTCTCCTCGGCACTACGATGGTATAGAAGGAATAGGCGACTCAAATTTCGCGGTACACCTTCATTTGACTCCACAGTGACATGCCAAAATCTGACACTTGGTTGATCTTTTTTCTCATTGTATTCACAGCATTCGCTGTACTTAAGTCTGGGCTGTCTCAATCGACTAATTCTCGTTCGCCAGGGAAAAGTCCTCCGACCTAATGCCGAGCTCTGCGATTTGTGTGTTCAACGCTTTCCCACTCTTTGGGAACTGCTTGGCAGCACAGAGGCACCGTTCTTCAAACAGGATTTGCGCGATCCAGTATCGGTGGCAATCTAAGCGGCTACCTAGCGTCATTAATGAGAAGCTATTACCACATGCATGGGAAGCTACGGTGAGTGGCAGCCCTGGGCGTATCGTAGTCCTAGCGTGTCTTACATTGAATATTTCACAGAGGTGGCGCATATCCGCCAATAATGTCGCACCTCTGCCATGTTGCGTTTTACCTCTGGCATGCTAGGGGCGTAGATTCGTGGCCTACGCACGAATTCGCCGTAATCGGCATTGATACATTAGAGGGACAGCCTTCTGCCAAATTAATGGTCGATTTTCTGCGAGGAGTGGTACCTACAATCATTGGGTCAGATAACCTTTTCGACATCCTTTGTGACGCCCTATTGGCCGCAGACAAAGAACTCGTGCAGCCAGCATATCTGGAATGTAACCTGAACATGCTGGTGTACTCCTTTCGCGTAGTTGACACCTCCGGAATGCAACTATCAGCGCAAACACGGAGGAAGGCTTTATTTGCTTTGTCCCGGGCATTCCAACGCTATCAGTGTAGTTGGGGCATGGTCGGACTCCCTAGAGCTCCACAAAAGATATCTACCTTGACTTTGGACAACTTACTGTGAGTTAAACCATGCGTCTGCTCTCGCGCTACCCACGTTGATGCAATATCCCAGTTTCCTGTTCCAGCATGATCAAATTGGCGTCCAAAGGGACATCGTCCGCGATGTGTTTGACCTGAACTTCATTCCAGTCATCGCAGCAGCTGTGATTTATGTCTACACAATCACATGGCCCCAGCCCCTCCTCAGAGGTCAGTCCCAGAAATCATCTGTCGTTGCAGCACTTGATTGAAGAGCAGATGGCAGGCTTAATTGAGATTCTTATTAACCTATACACGGAATACGGTCTAAGGATCGGCGCGAGTCCTGCTTGTTACCCAGATGGCGAACGGAATTACTCCCACTTCCGCCGTATCCTGCAGGTGCACTGGCTCCCAGTTCGACAAGACCTTCGTGCTGCTTTGCAGGAGGCTGAGAGACTTCATGCCCCGGATTCCCTCGAGGTCATCGATCTCCGCGATGTCACTGGAAAATGGGAGAAGCTGGGAAGCACATTCCGCCTTAGCAGGAGATCTAGGGATGACGACTCCGTACAGTCGCTCATATCTTACTTGACACCAGAAGAACGGACGCAGGGCTGCTACCTGAGGGAGTGTCCTTGCTACGGACGGAAGTCACCCTGGCACAAGGCTCGAAGAGGCTGCAAAGGCTGCTGGACGGTGTTTTATTGCGGCAAACAATGTCAGAAGAGGTTAGCTTTTGCATCTTCATTGCTAATAGCGAGCACATTCTCACGTTGTAGGGCTCTTTGCAGAGACTGGCAGCTGGGACACAGAGACATATGTCCGGGGCGGAAGTAGACGAATTAGCGAGGATGTAGACTAGGCCTCACGATAAGATCGATTGTAGGAATGTATAACAGTTGTCCCTGGCATTATATGTACCGTGTCCGCTTGTCAAGAATTTGAGATCACACTTTATGCCATCTCCGATACCCACCAATTTCGGGGCCAGGCTCTTGATACTCGGCGTTGAGTACCAATGACTTCCTTTCTGAGTAATTTCCCCAAACAACGTGATGATTAACCAAGCTCTTTAACATACAAACGCTAACAAGAAAGCAAGCACAGCGCAATCGAGATGTCATCGATGTCATCGCCCAGTCAACTTAATCTCGAGCCATCGTAATGGAGGGAACGCGACTGCAGCGAATCCCGCGGCGAGCTACACAAAGACATAACGTTAGATCTATGCACATAATAGTTTAAACAACGCTGAGACTTACCTCGAATCCAAGATCAGTGCCAAACGCACCACCCGCCTTCACTCCAAGCGGACCAATATACCACGCCTCCGCCATCCCAACCACCGCACCCGCCACACCACAACACCCGGCCACAATGCCCGCCACACCCACAGGCAACTTCCCGGGAGTATCCCAATCGTCCAAATTATACCCTCCAAGCCGTCCATTCTTCCTTCTGAAAATGAAGTGCTCCTCCGCGACGATGACGATGAAGAACGCCGTCCAGTAGCTGAGGATGCTGAGGAAGTTGGAGAGGATGGCGGAGAAGTGTTCGCGCCCGGCGACGCCTGCGACGGTGTAGATGACGAAGGCGAGGAAGACCCAGAAGAAACGGGGGATCATGGCGAAGGGACGGCCGAGGGCTTGCATGGAGAGGCCGGCAGAGTAGGTGTTTGGGATGTTGTTTGCGCTGTGTGATAATAGCAACGACAAGGTTAGCAAGAGTGTCGTGACAAGTTCAGATTCGATCGATAGACGTACACGACGGAGAAAGACAGTAGGACGAGGATGAATTTGCCTCCGCCTTTCCAAGGGGAGAGCACTTGGCTGAGGAGTCCGCCTGTGCTTCCGTTCTCGAAGGCATCGGTGTATGCGGGGTCGGTGATAGTCATAAGAGCGGCACCGAGGATCTCAACGAAGCATATAGGAATGAAGAGCCCAAAGAAAGTCAAGAGGAAGACTTTGGTGCTCGACGTGTTAACCGGGAGACGGCAGTTGTAGTCTGCTGCTACTGGTGCCCACTACGATGCATATAGTCAGCGTGAAGTCCATATATGCGCAAAGCGAAAACGTACACCAGTGAACGAACCAAAGACGATTCCGCCGAACGACATCACATCAGCAGACAAGGAACGTCCCCTGTCCTCAAGAGGCTTCTGTGCGTTGATGTCGAAACCGGCGTGTCCACCGAGGCCCCACAGGAAGAGCATGATGATGGAGACGATTATCCAGGCATATCGTTCGTATACGTGCACGAGACTGTATCCGATGAAGCATGGGATGAGACTGCATATGGCCACGATTATGATGCCGACTACGAGTGGTAGTGTGCCGGGATTAATGGATGCTAAGGTTTGTCCACCGAGAATGACGGCAGTCACGGAGAAACCAAGCCTAGAGCACCGGTCAAAAACATAACAGCGACATATGGTGGTTCAACATACTGTGTCAATATGTTCAAAATGGAGTAAATCGTGCCTCCAGCGTAACCCGAGCTGAACCTCGTAATGATCATCGTTCGTAATCCAGTCTGAGGGCCAAGGGTCGCAATAAAGGCTGTTGCTGAAGCTCCAATCGCTCCGAAGCAAAAGATGGTGGCAATGGCATGTCTGAATGGCCTTTAGCGGGCGAGCCTATACGGGGGGAGAACTAGACTCACGGCAGAGTCAAAGTGAAGATCTCTTGCGCCAATACGCCGATTGGGATTGTAGTGAGAACACAGTTGACGGACCTGCACAAGCAGTCTGTCTCGCGAAGGTGTAGGTACAAGCGTTGAAGCTTACCACCACATCAGAAGGCTGCATAGTGCAAAAATTGAGCATTATAACCAACAAAATAGCGCATATATGCCACTCACTTATTCCATACGTGCTTGTTCTCCCTCTGATCCTCCGGTACTCGTTCGACACCTCTCGCTTCTACTCCCGAGGCAAAGATCCTCTGCATTACAGGACCCAGCTTGCCATACTTTGCGAAGCGGTCGACGATGATAGAATCATCGGGGGCGTTCGTGTCGATAACGTCTGTCTCGTTGTCGACGATGGCCTTCTCCTTGTCGTCGGAGGTGTAGCTGGCAGACATGGCGGATACCTGGCGTGCAGCTGCGGGGGAGGTGGCGAGAGCAAAGGCGGCATGGAGTCCGCTCGGGGGATTATATGGCTAAAAAGTTGAGCGGCGATTGACGCACAATCTGGAGAGGGAGAAGGAGAGGATGTCTGGTTGGTGCCATATGGAGCAGGCGCCATGCGTCTGGCGATATCTGCGTATCACACGCAGTCCAAATCCCTCATGCGATTGGAACACTCTCGCGAAAATATTGCCTCCGTAGACACAGAACATCACCCAGCACACGCGGGTGTTTATGAGAATAACAGCCTCAAATCCTGCAGGACAATCACCTCAGAGAAAAGCGAGAAGAGTATTTATGGTCGTAGAGGAGCAAGCTGAAGCTCAATTGACAACTTGAATATTGGCCGCTACTAACGACGCCACCAAGCGCCAAGATAATTGCGATTATTTTTAGACCGCAACTCGGCTTGGCATGTGCAAGGCCCAAAACACCTATCTCAACCGATAGCATTCCTGCACAGGTCCATTGCAAAGAAAACATTGAAACATTGATACGAAATAAAACTATGGCAAGTACACAAACTATACAGGTGGCTTGTTCTCCTTTTGTGCTGAGTCCAGAGATCACCAAACGTCAGCATCTTCTGCTGAACGAGGAAGGTCGAGATGATAAGTTAGAACTCACCCATCGTTATCCGGTCTCCAAGTGACAGAGCAATGCCTTGCGTCTTGCTGCGAATCCTGACATGGCCGATGATGGTACCTGCCTCCGTTCGCTCCACGCTTAAGTTCGCCAGCGCGTCCTCCCCTAATAGCGATAACAAGGCACAAGATCGTCAGATCGTGTGACCTTCCTCGATAGCAAGAAAGGCACTCACCGAATAGACTGCGAGCGTACATGTTCGCTGACAAGAAGTCGCATTCGCCCGAGATAGCGCCCTCTGGTGTGAGACACGACATGTTGGTCGCGTTCATGACATGGCGGAGATACTCCCTTGGTTCACTACAATAGAACACCTCGTGAGTTCGCAAGTTGCATATCATGGCTTGGCAAGGACACGTACGACATTGTGGTAGACACATTCACCCGATTCTCCCATTCAAACTCTGTCCACATGCTTCGGAACTGTCAAACGCACACAGAACGAAGGCCCGTCATAAGGTAGTGAGACATTGGTCAGCAACGTAGTAGACTAGAGAGAGAAGTTACGCACCTGAGCCTCGGTACAGTACGCCGGCTTAATGTAGTCCATGATGTCAATATGAATGTCGTTGAGGATTACACATTGCTCCGACATCCCAGGACCTTCCCATAGTATGCTGCCAAAGATGACGCCGGTCTCTGTTGAGGAAACCTAATATGACGGATCAGACGCAGTATCGTCAGTCAGGTGCTAGAGTATGGTATGAAAGGCGGATAGCAGACCTTGATAGTAGCTTTGATACTCTGGAAGCTGTGTGGAGCGATAGTGTAGGTGGACGGACGTTCGACAAGCTTCAAGTCTCCCAGCGTCGCGAAGTCGAGGCAGAGGTTCTGCAGCGTATTCGGCGTCTGGTTGACGAGCAGGACGTCTATCATCATTTATCAGACTGGGTACCCGTTGAAGGAACCTGATTGACTCACCCAGCAGAATATCGAAGCCATGGACCTTGACATACGCCTCTGCGTAGATGGGATCAGAGAACCCTAAACCAACGTCAGTCAATCTGGGGAACTACAACACAGAAACAAGAACCGACCTGTCAATTGCGAGATACGGCTAAGGTTCGAGAGGAAGTCCTCATGCGCTTCGCTAGCTCCAGTTGCCCTGGACAGGTCCTCACGATCATCTACAAGATCCTCCGCGCCCTTCTTCGAGAACTGTCTGAAAGTGAGCAAATCATCGACCTGCACAGCAACGGTCTTGGTCGTCTCCGCGTCCTTCTTCTCAGCAGCTTTCTTTTCTTGGGCGCTGAGCATCTTCGAGTAGGCGGACTTGGTGTCCTTCAGGAACAGCTCGTGCACGGCGGGCTTGTCTTCGAGCTCGCTCAGCGTTGCGATGCAGTTCATGATGCGCTCGCTTGAGTCTTCGTCGATGGGGACGTTGACGAACTTTGATTGACCGACGCGAATGACCGAAGCCATGATGAGCATCGCCTAAGCATTCCACAAGATGGTTAGAGCAAGCACTTCGAACGATGCGACCGTTGGATTTACCTCTGCTCGCAAAGAGTTCGTGCTCTTGGCATCCGTGCTCAGCTCCGACTGACGCAAAACGAGCTTCGTCAACGCAGATGCAAGCACTGACCCGGTGTAGAAGTCGCCACCAAGAATGAGAGCTGCCAGGATAAATTGATCAGCATCGTTACAGCAGGCGAGACGTCGAAGACCTACTTCGCAGGGGCGGCTTGGATGCAGCTTTGATAGCTTCCAGCTTCGCTGTCTGGCTACTCGTGAACGCAGTCTCGGTCGCATACGTCCCGTCAGCCAGCACTCTGGGCTTGGCCGCCTCAGCCTTCACTTCATCTTTCTTCTCCTCTTCCTCTGCACCTGCATCGTCCAAGAGTCGTTGCTCTGACGCGAGAATCGGGAGCTCGCCGATGACTTTACGGAGCTGCTCGAAGGTTTGTTGAATCTCTGGAAGCGTCTCGGCGTATTCTCCCAGAATCCAGAGCACACCACGGTAGACTTTGCCGGACTTGATCTCACCGAGGGTTTGGATGAGCTTTTCACAGATGGTCGTACGTAGGGCAGGGAACTTCTCGACGACCTCCCTATAGGTATGCTATGTCATCAAGCGCATGACGGGCAGCGATAGTGAATGCACTAACCGAACGAAGGCAACGACGTCCAGCGCCGATGGGTTGTTCGAGTCTCCCAAGAAGTCCATAAGTGCGTGTACGACCGTGGCAGCTACTTCCGAGAAACGGACGGCACAAACGTGGATAGACTGTATGAGCAACTGTCTGTATTCCGGTGCCTAATGAAATGCAGGTGTCAGGTTTGATTGAATCGTTTAGCACACGCGATTAACCTTCTCGAACTCTTGCTCCTGTGTCTTTTGCAGCTGCTTCTTGAGGAATAGTACGACTTCCTCGACGTTGCGACTGGAGACCATATTGAGGACGATTCCGATGGCCTTTCGGCGTACATCCAAGTCCGTGCTGAGAGTGCGTCAATAAACTGTCGTTTACTTCTGATTGAATCGATTACCTGTTAAGAATCTGAAGAATGTCCATGATGAGACTGTCCAGTACATGTCCATGCTTTGAGCGGAGAGAATCGAGACGGTCGAGTACAATGAGCTTCGCGTTGTTGTCCGACTCGCGAGCAACGAGGTTGATGTAACAGGATGCGGCAGCTACGTACGCCTGTTATAATTGGCTAGATACCATGGACCCAGACGATGCTCACCTTTGACCGCTGCGGGATTTTGTGTCAAGGACGTGAGGGTAGTAGCGGCTTCATACTTGACAGCGTTTGATGACGCGCTCAAAAGCTCAGAGATCAGAAGGATGTATCGAGCCTAGTGTAATGGAGGCCTTCCGTGATAAGAGACGAGCGAGGACGTGAAGTAGAAGCACGTACCCTATGTGATGTATCCGTCTTGCAATCAAGTCTAATCACCTCAATGATGCTCATCTGCAACAACTCGTCCATACTTGGGATCTGGTCGAACACCTGTAGAATGTACTCCACGGCCTTTGGCATGGCGCAGTTCGCGAGGAACACGAACGCGTTGCGCTTGCAAGTCGCGTCGGACTCTGCTGCGAGGAATGTCTGTATCAGTTCTGGTGCATCAGGGATGAGGTTCTCGAATTGCTGGTATATTGAGTAGACGGCGAAGACCGCGTTCTTGCGGACGTAGGAGTGTCGGTGTTCGAGGCATGAGCGGCAGAGAGGGATGAGGGGTTCGAGGACTTCGACGTCCTTGGCGATCTTCTGTAGGAATCGGAGTGTTGCGCCACGGATGTATTCGTTTGGATGTTGCTAGTAAAGCACATGTAAGAACAGAACCTCAGATACTATATAGCATATAGCTTACCAGGTCGTTACGGATGGCGTTACTTCAATAGGTTTAGCGGTGTACATAATCACTCGGTTAAACACAACAACTCACACAACAAGAATCATCTCCTGCTTCAACTTTCCGTTGTCATCGTACTTCGGGCAGACCTCCCAATAGAAGTGCAGTAGCTTCTTCAACTGCTTGTTTTTCGACGGCATAATGTATTGTATAATCGGCATAAGCAGCTGGGGCTAATATATGTAACCCCCGCACTTAGTCTCTCATATACCAAGCTTCACGGATCGCCGCGCACCTGAGGATTCCCATTGATAGTCGACACTATGATCTTGCGCAACGTGTCCAGTTTCACCTCGTCCGAGCCCTTTTGGAGGGCTGAACGTAAATCGGAGGTGGAGGGGATTTCTGAGCCATCCTCACTGATCACCGTGTAACATGATGCCTCCTGCGATGCCATGGTGGACGACTTGAGACGCGACGGAGAGGTGGAAGGAGGAGAGGTAGGTATGGTTTCTGGATAGCAGCGCTTCCATGATTTGGGTGCAGTCGTGGCCACGTGGACTAGGCGCTCCGTATAGCGGTGACGGTGTGGCCAGAGTTGCGCTCTTCAGCATACAACGTCAACGAGTTGACCGCAACATGTCAAATCCAGCAATACAAGAGGAGCAGCTACTAGAGCTGATGTTGCAGCTGAGAGTTAGTATTGCGTGTCACGAGAATATGAGTTGTCTAACCTTCGAATCACTGTAGAAAACAACGCCAGAGCAGGCGCGTGCGATTCTCAACGCGCAACCACAGATTGCATACGCACTTATGGCAGTTATGGTTAATATAAATGCTGTGAAAGTAGACGTGATACAAGTAAGTCGGCTGCTGTCTGTGATATGATGGTATTGATTGAGGACGCTTTACATAGAAAACCGTGGCCGACTTTACTGCTAATGCAAGTGCAGCTGCTCAGGCAGTTCCACCGCCAGCACCTACTCCTGTTGCGCATGTACCCGTGGCACCTGTAAGACCTCCGAGCAATATACCGCCACCTTCACGTGGGCCCCCGCCTCCAGGCTTTGCGCGTCATGGTACGCCGTCAGGACCGCCTGTACCTCCGCCATATTACGGTCAACCTGGCCCTTCGTACCACCAGCCAACACCACCTCCAGTACATAATCCATATGCTTCTAGTGGCGGGCCGCCTCCAGGTTACGGGGTACCTCCAGGGCCGCCTCCTGGATACCAACTGCCGCCTGCATTTGCGAACATTCCTGAAGAGCAGAAAGTAAGCACCTTTCTACCCATTTCACGGCGAAAAGTTATGGCTCCTAACTTTCACGTTTAGGTGTTACTTATGAACGTTATCGCAATGACACCTGAGGACATATACCGGCGGCCGCCACAGGAGAGGGCGAACTTGATACAGCTGGTATGTTGTGGCAAGCCTCGCTATGGTATGGTGTTGGTCATTTCACTAACACTATTGAACAGCGGCAAACACTAGGTCTTCCCGTATGATTCTTGCTTGTTCGAGTCTATATCACGTCCATTCGAGACAACGTTGAACACCCACCTCGACATGTCTACCTTGCCATCACGTTGCTCATAACTGAGCCTCGCGTTTCCATCCTTAGGTCGGACCAATGTAAAGCAGCCTCAGTAACTGCCTTCTCCCCTTGCCCTCGGGTTCATAATGCAGTTTCTAGTTCGCGTTCACCTTCACTACTTTATTACTAGAACATCACTCTCGTTGCTGTGCACCTGCGGTCTGTAGGGCACGTCCTATACATATTTCGATATATAAACCGGGGTTGTGAGTGTCTTCGGACGCGTTTGCAAAGATTAATATTGTGGTAAATCTGAGATTGTCAAGGTCAACAACGGCCTGACCCTGAGCGCGTCTTGACTGCAACCACCACCATCACTACTGGTTGCCCTTTCTTCAGCCACACATAACTTCAAGTTGGCCCCATATATCAAAGCTTTATCGTAATGGCGTCACAGAACTCAACACAACCAATGGCGATCACCGCAGACATAGACCCTATCTGGACTTCTAGTCGTACTGCCAGACAAATCTATGTGCTCGGAGAAGTAGAGAAGGTGCTCCTTACACAAACGTCAACTCGTCGGTGATCACTGACACCACTGGACTAGGATATCAGTGCCCTCCTCTCAGTGGCTGCCTCTTCAATAGCGCATCTCACATTACCCCAAACTGATGAGCCCGGGGATGGACTACCTCAAGGCGGAGAACGGTCGGAGCAGTTTGTGATCGAGGTGGGAAAGTACTTTGAGTACGTCAACGTGCGTAGGGAACATGACTGTAAAACACTGCCAGCACATCTCATGGCTCTTCAGGAGATACAACTATCCATTCGGTCCTCCCTCGCGCACATTCGCAGCTCGCGTATAGCACCCTCAGCCATCAACGCCCCTCCACCAGGTTTCGTACCCCCCTCATTGGGAGTGAGCTTACCTTCCTCAACAACGAATGGTTCTGCTACTGCCGACAAAGGTGGTCATGGTTTGCAAGAAGAGCGGGTGGAGAGGGATGCGTGGAAGGGGATTCTGGACGCACTCACACGACTGAAGGAGGCGAGGGATCGAGAACGCGAACAAGACCAGCAACAGGAGATTGAGGGTATGCTATAGAGTTCAGACAGCAGGTTCGGCGAAGGACTGGTATCGAGTGGCTCATATGAGTGCGTTCCAGGTACTGTACAGTAAAACTCAATTCGTTTGGGGCAGCTCGCCTAAATACTAACTTCTTCCAAGACCTCTCCCGCCTTCACAACTTCCTCGTTACCTGCAATCGAGGCATCATGCTCTGCCGCAATCTACAAAAGATATTGTTGGCAAAATGTTCTGTCAAGTGGAGAAGAAACGAAGCTGGCTCACAACAAGCTGTCGGAGGTCCTGCACGGATGCGCCCAACTTCCCTGCTAGGTCCTTCACCATTTTGCCTGATTCTTCGAGCATCTTTCGCTACACGACAAGACGTTTTATTAGCCCAAGATCTTACAACCCCTCGATTCCACGCCAGGTTGACTCAGGAGAAGGAGTACTCACTGCGTTCTTGATATCCCATTCCTCAGCGCCATCTGCTATGAACTTGTCGAGCTTTATTTTCTGTTGCTCTTCTTCCAGCACGTATGATTTGTGCTCTTTGAAAAGACTAGTTGATGAGGCATATGTGTATGTCGACACGACTTGTTAGCACTGAATGCTATGGTCTTGTGGAGTCTGGACTAACCGCTTTGTTGCGCCTGTCTTAATCTTCAGCTGTCGTAGAATGGTTGCAGAGTCTGTGCTCATGGTGTTAGAGTAGCAATTTAGAAGGTATATGGATTGTGGAAAACGACGGTGGCGGGAAAGGCAGAAGACAACGTCAATACAACGTGTTGGTCAAGAGGAAGATAGGTATCGACATTATTCGGGTTTAGTCATATTCTATTCAACAAGATCTCGGATCCGTGAGCTATATTCAAAATGCATTGGCCTTGGCTATGATGCTTTCTTATCGATGACATAGTTGATGCGCGAACGAACCAAGAAATCCACGAAACTATTACCGCGGCTGAGTCCGAGACCCCGAATATCACCACCCGTTTTGCCCACATCTGAGTCGGTCCTTAGAACTTGTATCATTATTACGGTGTCTACCAACATGTCGAACATAGATTAATCCCAGCATACTGCCAACTAGCATCGCCCATCAAGCTTCAAGTATATAGTTTCTACTATCGTATCCTCGAGAGAGCTGAGGGCTGAAGCGATTCGTGTATGCTGCTTTGACCCGGATGTTTCTCTGGTGTAAAGCTTTGACCTTGTTATGAAATACATACCACATATCTCTTCCTTCCGTGTTACTCCAAGGCAGTTGTCCGGTATAGGCATTGGTGATCTGAACGCCCACCCAGCCTAATGCTGGAAACCTGTCTTGGTCAGAGAGAAGCCCAACAACACCATCCAGATCCATGAACTCTAGCGGCGTCTGTTCGCGTTCGCCGGAAGAATTGACTCCCAGATGTACATGCCGAAATGTGGGTGAGTTGATCGACAAAAGTGTCAGGAAAAGAAACCTTTTATCGACACGGCCTTCCACGAACGGTTCGAGCACCAGCTCCTCTAGAGAAGTGTTGTTGGAAAGATTTATGCAGGTACCGCGGAGATTCGGAGCTTCGCAACGCAACGGGATATAGGCGTCAGTCAACTGCTGTGATAGTGTACGTTATGACTAACTCACCTTCGGTGTCAAGCAAAAATTTTACTTTCGCCAATTGGGAGCCAAAGTCGAAGGTTGCATCGGTGAAACGTAAATCGCGCACATCAACAGATATCGATTTGCTGCTTGGCACCGTCGCAAACCAGTAGGAAAGAGCCAGGAGATCAAATATATCAGCATCCTCGGCATCAGTGTCTTGAATCGGACTTCTGCAGGAGATGGACACAGTTTGTAGAAGGGGAGGAAAGGGGATATCGAGGCGGCGATACTCCTCCGCTTCTTCGAAGGTTGTGATACCCCAAGCGCAGTCTTCAAGTTGCAGATCCAATAGCGAGGGCAAGAGAGAGACCAAAGCAACCAGTTCACGAAGAGAGTCAAATGCAGTATTCGAGATCACTAGCGTGGTGATGAGTGTGCCAGAACGACGAACGAACGCGACGAACTCCGACGAGCAAATGATATTATGAATCGAGGTCTTGAAGTTCCAGTCAAGACGCAAGGCTCTTGGATACTGAGAGATATCCCGTGCGATCGAGGCATCTTTCGTGTTCAATCCTTCCTGACCTTGGGTATATACGCGTAACCTACTCATAGCATATTCCGGGGTGAGCGTGACAGCTTCGTGCAGAGCTCGCTGACTAGGATGTCTCCACTTTCTTGAAACCAAAGAACAGGCCCTCAGTTGATCGTGATACCAGATATTGTCCCCCGCCAGCCACTCGTATTTGCTGTCGGGGAGCTGCTGAACAATACAGTCGATGATCTCAGGCGGGCATTTATTTATACCACGCTATAAAAACAGGCGAATTAGTTTCAGGATCCTCTTCTTAATGATTTGAACGTACAGTATCGCGAGGAGCTTCTGAGGGAAAAGGCATGGCAATTGCAGTGACGTGAAGAAGATGAGAAGGGGGTTTGTAGAGTGATGAGTATGAGACCAACCTGAGACAGCTTTTATACCTCGAGCTCAAGCCACAAATATGCCGTTGTAATCGGTACTGAGTGCTTACTGCGAAATACCTGTGCTGCAATGAATGCCGCCACACCGGTCGTTGCTAGTGGACATCAGTCGCCACTAGTCGATGGTTGCATTTCGGGAATTTGTGGGAATTCGTCTACCGTGCTGAAGTGTGGCATTAACTAGAATACAAACAGAATAGGGAGTCAGCACTTACTTACCAGCATGGTACATATTCAGAAGCACTACTGGCTGCATGATGATGAGAGAAAGGCGTCCGCCACTGACGCCACACAACCGTGACCGTCGCTGATCTGTGCCGCCGCTGATGCGTAACGCGTGACTGATTACAACAAATACCGAAAACGGATAAAATTCAGACTCACCGCCAAAGTGACGTCGGTACCTTCAGGCCTCGCTCTTACGTTGTGGGACCATCTGAGCGCAGACCATATTCTTCAGATAGTCTGACAAATATCATACCACAAGTAATTCCGATACATATCATGACATTGCAATCCAAAGCATGGCCAGGCGGGTTACAACGCATCCAACGTACGAACTACTCTAATTGCAGCACTCTCACAAGGAGAGTGCGCACTACAACAGTGTACAGCGGGACGAGAGGTGATGAAAGTCCAGTCGGAAGTGAATGAAGGGGTGGGGATGGATGCAAGCGAGGGAGATGTGCGGGACCAGCTCCAGAGCGAGCCGAGCATGAGTGAGTGCGTGGGCGGTCGTGAAAAATGTGATACTATGCGATACAACAATCAAAACAAACAAAGCAGAGTACATTCCAGAATATAAAATAGAGAGTGACAAGACGACCAAGGGTCAAACAGCGGTGGGGGTCCAGGGCATCGATGGGTGGTGCAGCAGAGGAGATCTCGTGAACAGGCGATTACGGTTGGCGGACGACGGCAGTCGGAACTACCTACGCGTGTGGTAAGAACAGCTGAGAAGCCCGCAAGCGGGAACTGAGGCATTCGAACCGACAACGCTCGCAGCTAAGACTACAACTCACGGCGACGACGGACAGGTACCCAACATCCCAGTGCCAGCTTTGGTCAAGTCCTGTTATGCTCACTCAACGCAGACACGAAGGGTCCCATGCGACTGGCGCAGAGACACCGACGCCGCGGAGAAGCAAAGGTGGACGAGATCAAGCCAGGCAGCGAGAGCGAGAATCATTCGACGAAGCGGAGGAGTCAAAGGCGGGTAGTATGATGACGGCGGTCGAAGAACACACGGTCGAATCGAGCCAGATGGGGAGAACGAGAGAAGCGCACACGAGCGCGGATGCCGGTCTTCCTTGAGAGAGGGAAGAGGTGCTGCGACTAACTAGCCTGGCCGATACGTCGCCAAGGCGGGAAAGAGACTGGGGGCCTGGCGGGACTTGTCGAAGATGTGCCTATGCCGGCGTAGACAGCGCTGAGGCTGCGAACTGGGGCAGACGGAGGCGGTGATCAGGCGCCTGAGCTGCGCGCGAGGATCGCCTTCGGCATGAGGGCACGACGATGCTGCCATGGCA
>JAXQGX010000132.1:0-23362 GCA_037040455.1 Irpex sp. P115-07
TCCTGTCTGAACGACATGCGTTCCCAGAACTCGTCAGCCGTGACTTTTCCCAGCTCCCCCTGAATCTTCTCTTCCTTTGCCTTTGTGCCTTCCTTGTCCGCGACATCCGTGGGCTTGCTCGACTCTTCATCTTTCTCATTGATCGTCCTTGACCGCTTCCGCTCTGGAGATCGAATCCCGGGTTCCTCTGTCGTGAACGCAATCTCATCGATAAACCGCGACTTGGGGTCGTCGTCAAAGGAGGGAATGAAGTGGCCAAGGTTCAGTCCGACCTTGCTAGGTGGACACGGTAGAGGAAGTTCCGTTTGCGAGTACTGATGACCGTACTTCCAAGAAACCGAATTTGACTTAAGTGGAGCGGGAAGAGATGTGGTTGAAGAGGTGAGCTGTAGCGCATTGATTGCCTCTAACTCATTTAACCCGGGAAGGACGTAGTATAACCCCAGCTTCGCGCTCTTCACCCGCTCAGCCACCTCCTCTGCCACATGGCCAAATATGCGCTTCCACCAAGCGCACAATTTGACATCCGTGAGCGGCTTCTTTCCTGGATAATCCGCAGAGTTAGGAAACAAGTACTGACTCTGGGCACGAGCAAAAAGCTGCAGCCACAGGGTGTCGACGCGGATGGGCCGGGTGGCGGGATCAGCATAGTACGTCAAGAACGCCTTCACAAGCGTAGGTGTCGGCGATGGCAAGATTCCCTGTCCAGTAGAGTCGACTTTCGAGACATAGACTACCCCACATGATGTTGAGGGAGCGTTATAGACGTTGACCTCCAACGCTGTCACGAATATATGCGGGGAGTCCGGCTTCTCTTGCTCAGAAAGCAAGACTAGTATATCTTGCAGATACACCCGAGGCTTTGGTCGAGCATATGGAAAGAGTCCCGTATGTTTCCGCGGAGCAGACACCAAGACGTGTAGGTGGAATTCCCGAGTACCGGGGAGTTTCTGCAGCGATGCAAGTAAGTAATTCCTCAGGACTGAAACTGCAGGATCCATGTCGCTATACGGGTTGTCCCCCACCGTTTCTCCCGGCCACGTCGAGATGGATGCATGTATGAGGATAAGAAAGACTTTGAAAGGCGCAAACCTCAGGTCGTGCGTTGATGAGAGTCGTGAGAAAGCTTGTCTGCTCAATAGGCGCCCTTACACCCAAAACGGATGAAGCCCAATGGACCAGTGGCGCCCATTGAAGTTGTTCTCCAACTACTGCCAGTGAAATGCAACCATATTCGCTTCGCAAAATAATCAGGGACTTAGAAGTCACCACAAGAACGATACTCATTGACTTGGTATGTTAATTAATCCTGCTGACTAACGACGGAATGGATATCGGTGAGCGAAGGGTAAGTAACGTCATGTCCTATAGATACTCTAGGTACATCGGGACACTATGGATCTGAGTTTATTGGGTAAAGTAGCCTACATTATAAATATCAGTGACTAATCTCTGTCTACGGTGCCGTCGGTGCCTTGAATATCTGCATCCTCCACGATCCACCACAACTGTAATAATAAGACCCTGGGCAAGTCATGCTACACTCTGCCGGATCCGCCGCTTGCGGCTTCACCCCACCCGTGTATCCTGTCCCACAGTAACACTCGTCGCCATATTCGACGCCAGCGTATTGATACCCCTTCTCGATGCACGATTCTGCACAACTGTACGGAGTGTTGCTCTGCAGATACGTCACAATGGTGTTGGCTAGCACGCGGTCGGCGTTATCTACAGCGCAGGGTACGGCTGTCACCCAGTCATCTGGGAGTTCGCCGTCGAGGTCTGTGCTCGTTTCTGGTAAAGGCGTTTCAGGGCCTGTGCAGTCTACAGCATTCGCACAGCCTACCAACAAGGTGTTAAATATTGCAATACATAAGTATGAAAAACAGGAACAAGAACTGACTGGTCCAATGGTCGCAGCAAGTTGCAACGTATGGTGGAGAGCTGCGTATACGATGTTATCCTTCTGGAGGTCTTCATACGGTGCAAAGGAGAGCTCACCAGTCGAAGCCAATGTCATACTTTTCGACGTTGTCGGCAATAAGAGCAGTAGGAGCTGCGGTAAAGTTACAAAATGGGCCTGTGCTCCAGGTGTACGCGTTGTCGGAATACGGCCTGATGTGCCAGGCGCAGAGCGTAATCGAGCGGCCGCCGGTGCAAACTGGAGCTTGGGCGTTGACCTTATTCGCCATAGCGGCGAAAGCAGCGATGGTAATGGTAAAACTTGCAGCCCGAGAAAGCATATCGAAGGTTGAGTACTTCGGTTCTTGTCCTTCCAAACGGACCGCTATCCTCTGGCTTATAAAGGCGGTGGGTAGCCGAGACTTACTACTGTCAACGGCGCGAAATACGACAGATATGTCCCGACGACCACGCAGGCGAGACTTAGGTAGACCGCCTTATGACTCAAGCAAATATAAGCTGCCATGCGGGGTTTACATCTGCTTATAGAAATGTCAGTGTCTAACAGTCACAACATGCCATAACTTGAGAAACTTACGAGAGACAATACAAGTATCTGGCAGGATGATAACAGCCCTGTCAAAGATTAGACAGATATCCGCGGTCAATCCGGTTCTAGATCCAGAGAGACAGGGATGAACAAACGTGGTCAGCAGGTATAAGTAACAATACTTGCTGAAGATAACTGAACTCACTGAAGTTACTGTTCTGGGTCTGCAGGTCCATAGGGTCTGTGCTCGATCTATTAAAACACGAGTCACCGACGATCCTTGTAAGAATCGGCGGCTCTCGCTGACAGCTGTTCCCAAATCCCGAGCAAGTATGCGGATGCTCAAAGTGTGCCTGATCTTCGGTATTTGCCAAGCCAATGACTGTGGTCTCATAGCATGTTTTTACAACAGTGCAAAACTGGAAAAGATACGACTGCCAATCGTGAATCTGGTACAGCAACTCGAACCTGGATAGCGGGGTTTAACGTTTCATCGAGGGGAATACTTACCATGAGCGTTTTTTTGGTTAGCAGTTCATGCTCGTAAAGAACGGTTATATCTTCAGAAGAGCGACATGCATTATGAAGGGTGGCTGGTAAACTAGGTTCAGCCTAGTTCTGGTACAAGAACAAGTTGAAGGCGGCTGGCGCTGGCTGGCGGTACTTCCCGAAACGGAAATGCGTTATTTTGCTTTGTTTATGAAGCCAGAGGACGGATCAGTGCAGCCAGCGCTCCGACACCAGCAGCCTGACTCGGAGTGACCGGCTCTGAGTCCAAGTCCCCGACCGTCACTCGAAACAGCGGAACCGCGCGCCAGTCACATTATTGCACGGTTGAAGCGTCTCAAATCAACCATGGTCACGGTTGTACAAAGCACATAAGATTAGGAGACGCAATTAAGAGGCATGAAGGGATTGAGTTAAAGGTGCGTCGTGATAGTAGTGTCTGTGACTCGTCTGCTTCCTATGATGCGGCATTTCATTGATTGCCATTCTATAGGTACACCTTGGCATGTACATGACAGGATGCTCGTATACAGCCAGGTGTTTGATGCCGACACAGACACAGGTCACTCTACGCGCACTACTGATTGAGGCAAACCGACAGAGGTTCTTCGCTGGGCCGAGCTCAGTAAGGATTACATATGCGGCTGACGATCTGTCTAAGACACACATCTGCTCACAGAAATATGGCGCAATTGCGGGTGCCATTCGATTATGGACTAGCTATAGTCGCTGCCGTGACGCTTACGATCACATTCTGGCCACTCCGTATAGGAGATAGCTTGGAGGCATGGTCCAGGCTGACTTCGGATCAAGCTGGTCGCAGGTCACCCTCATATGCACGTGTCACAACGTTGCGGATGGACAGTACGCAAGCAAAGGCCGACCGTCCACCAAGTCGCCGTACGCTAGTTTGAGTAACAGTGACTTCGCGCAGTTAAGCGACCCTGCTGGAGACGAATTGTACGCTTTTCCGTATTCGCCCGCACGCCGAGTGAACGTGAACGCATGCTATGGTGACTGCCGCTGCGATCCTCTCAATACAAACTTTCGTATGGCACCATCATAAGTATGCGGTGAAAACGGCCAGAGTAAGTAGAAACTCGTAAGCGTCTGTCATAAATATCTTCGCTCATTTCGCTTATCAGATAAGATTGATCAGGTTGGGGCAATCTGCTACTCAGCCGTTGTGTAGGAGTAAAGCAAATGACTCCTCCATGCCACAGCTGGGCCGATGAATGTGTGGACAGAGCGGATATAAAGGATGCTTGTGCTTGGTGGTTTTTACTCCAGCATACGAGTCATCTCTCGCTTGCATATTTCCAACTCACATTCCTCCTATATCGCCATTGTCTCCTAGCCCCATACTACACAGCTCTAGATGTCTGCCGCGGCGTCCTACCCCGGACTGCAAGAGCTACGTGCGCTCGCCAACCTTATCAACGCCGGAGTCGATCAGCTCGAGCAAGTGTGCATCACTCAGGGGAAAGACGTCCCGCCCCTGAATGAGCCGACCACTCCCCAAGCGGAATCGATCCTCTTCGCCCCGGAGGCCCTCAAGGCTGGAAGTCTGATCGTTGCTGCCACAACTCAACTTGCGGCAGCGGTTCGTCCGGGCATATTCGCGGTCACTAACGTGGCTTTCTCGGTAAGTACATATTCCGAGTCTGACACTCTGAGTATGCTGTTTGTTGTTACTAACAGTTTGAGGTAGTCTCCGGTTCCTGCCAGTCTTGGTGTTGCGGTCAAAGCACATGTGCCCGAGATCTTGAAGGAGGCTGGTCCCGAGGTACGCTGAATGACCACTGGACGATACATGACTGACCAACTATGGTACAGGGTCTCCATGCAAAAGATATTGCAAAGCACACAGGGATTAACGCAGAGAAGCTGGGTAAGCTTGTCTACTTATAACATAATTTATTACAGCTTTTGACTCATTATGGCATTTAAGCACATATTTTGCGCCTTCTTGCAACGAGTCATATCTTTAAAGAAGTAGCGCCAGACACTTTCGCAAACAACCGTATTTCGTCAGGTCTGGATACCGGAAAGAGTGTGAAGGATATTCTTGCTGAGTACGTTTTGTACTAGAATACGGACCATTGATGTTACTGAGTGATTGCACTTATCAATTAGCCCTCAAGCAAAGTATGACGGCACACAAAGCGCCACCGCTTTAGTGGAGCAAATGTAAGCCAATCTATCTCTCGTTGTCACGTCCACTTATATCAAATCCTCCATGGCCCCTGAACAGTACCACCGACGACTTGCTCAACTATGCCCACTTCGCCGACGTCATCTTCGACCCGAAGCTCACGCACTCCGGCGAACCCAACGAATCCGCCTTCAACATCGCGCAGAAGACAGACCTTCCTTATTTCGAATGGCTCAGCCAGCCGGAACAAGCGTATCAGAGTAAGCGGTTTGCCACTGGTATGCACGCTGGCAATAGAATTGGCAGTCCGGGCGTTATTACCAAAGGTACGTGCTACTAGCAATGCAATTCATATTGATTGTTACGATACGAAACGCAACCCTAAATCGGCATACATAGGATTCGATTGGAAGGCGTTACCACAGGACTCTGTAGTTGTGGATGTTGCAGGTGGCGTCGGGACCCAAACAGTGTTCCTTGCGAAGGAGTTCGACCATCTCAAGTTCATCGTCCAGGACAGAGCTCCAGTCATAGAGAACGATGCTCCCAAGGTGCCGCCTCTCATGCGTTCATCTCGCGTGTCTGTAGCTGATTAATATCTTATACGTAGTTCTGGGAAGCAGAACTCCCGGGGGCTGTGTCCTCTGGCCGCGTTCAGCTGCAAGGTCAGTGCACTGAACTCACAAGAGAACAAAAATCAACATGCTGACCGGCGACCGCCTACCACTCATAGTGCACGATATCTTCAAGCCCCAGCCTGTCCGCGACGCAGCCGTCTTCTTCCTTCGTGCCATATCTCACGACTGGTCAGACGACTACTGCGTCAAGTTCCTCAGCCATTTGCGCGCCGCCGCTACCCCCACTACGCAGCTGATCGTCATCGACAACGTTATACCCTATGCCTGCGCCGACTCAGGCTCGAGCCCAGCTCTGGATATCCCAGGTGCTTCCAACATCCGACCTATTGCGCCTCCGCCTTTGCTGCCCAACTTTGGGGCGGGTGGGATTATGACTTACTTGGCTGACATCGCGGTAAGTGCAGTCCCAAGGCCGATATACCACCGACCATTGCTGATCACTATGGTTGATTGATATGACAGATGTTGGTCGGGTTGAACGGCCACGAGCGCACTATCCCGGAGTTTGCGAATATCTTTGAGCGGAGTGGGTGGAAGCTTGTGAGGGTACATGCTGAAGGGTTCAGCTTCCACGATATTAAGATGATTGGTGTTCCTGCGTAAGCGTAAGTGGTACGTGGCACGATACATCTTGTGTAGTGCGGAATGCGTAGTTCCTGCTCGACGTACTCTTACTATCAATTCTGTTTGTGATGAACATCGATGTCTAGCGAGAGGGCTTCGTCTGAAAGGTATGTCGGGGTGATGAGTTTCTTCCGTAAGATTCACTCTTGCGAACTGTATGTGACTGTGGAAAATGGTTCATATATAGTACTTTACCTCGTGTGTACCGTGGTTCTCCAAATCCTGATGTTGTTCTATTGGGCGAAAATAGATGCATTGTAAATTAAAGCCCCTCTGCTACTGACAAATAACAGGCTTGAGTGTTGCTACGATTGAGGTATTCCTGCAGGAGTCATGTCTAATGCTTAGTAACCACCCCCTCTTATCCATCATGAACAGTTCGTATATCACGAACGGGGTAAAGGGGCTCCTGAAGTCTGCTTATGCAGTGAGTGCATCGCCAGACGATGGCCCTGGTAGTGCCATGCATCTATCAACTATAGTCTCGTACACTATGACACAGTCAACAGGGTCGTTTGAATCTATAACGTTAACGACATACTGAAAGCCATCTATTCGCCCATGGCCTCCTCATCCTGTGCTCGTTTGTTCTTAGGTCGGTCGTTAGCTATAGGTATAACTTTCAGCAAGCGTTCACGATACAGAGCGTGGAGGATGGGAGCGTACGGTTGTATTGCAACAACTTTTCGATGAGGTCGACGTGAGTGAGTACCATACGCCTGCAGCAGTAGCGCTTCAGCTGGAGGGCGTTCAGAGCATCACTGCCATGAGATTATTGTCAGCGAGAAGATTCAGCAGAGCGAGGAGAATATGGCACGCACCCTTCTGGCATGTCCTTGATCATTTGGACATACTCGACCCATTTGTCGCCGACGACCTTGCCACAAGAGAAGCAGCGTACTGGGATAATCTATACAATAAAGTCAGCGAGAATGACAGCGAAAGATGGTCAGAGCCTACTTACCATGGTGGAGGTGGCGGTCAAAAGCACTCAGCGCGGGCGGCAGCCGACAAGCAGATTTACTGCTCGAAAAGGCAGTTAAGCACGTGAAGACGCGATCCACGTGATCACAACCGCGTTCGTGCGTCTGGCGTTGCTCGTTGCTGTTTTGCTCTTGACTAAGTTCTTTGTTTCCTCGAGCTCTCCACTCGCAACATGGAGAGCTTTGAACTGCAAGAGGAGATCCAAGGTCTCCAAGATTTATCGACCTACGAAATACCCAATGAACATGACATCCCATCTATGGACGGTCGCACTGTGGCAATGGTTCTCGAACAAGCAGTCGAAGCCGTTGCAGACTCCTCGGACGCCATAGCCGACCCCAACGTCTTTGATTCCTACAGAAGTTTGCTGAAATATGCGGAAAAGCTACAAGGCACGACCATGAGCAAAGTACTCGACTCTATCTCTTCAGGCTTCCAAACTCAAGTAGACGCAACCCTACGCGACTCTGCAGACGAAGACGAGCAAGCCCTCGCGTCTCGAAAAATGGTGCTCGAGATTTATGCGTTCCTGTTGCATATGTTTGTGCTGGCTGCGGAGAGGGTCAAGGACGGCGGAGACGAGGACGTGCCGGTTGTTGCGACGAAGGGGAGGAGAGGCAGAGGCGGGAAAACAGCTGCTGCTAGGAGTGCTGCTGCTAGACGGGTGGAGCAGTGGTCATGGCAGGAACATATTCCTAACATCTTGGGATTGATTGCGAAGGTGTTTAAGATCAAGACGCAGAGAATTTGGGTAACTACTGGAGAGAGGGATACATTTATCAGGTATATATCCCTACTTGCAATATTTCATTTCTCGCCCTCACACTCCCGTGTAGCTGCATTACAGCACCGATATACCGAATCACAGAGAACGAAGGTTA
The DNA here is from genome assembly GCA_037040455.1 of Irpex sp. P115-07. Classification (NCBI taxonomy): domain Eukaryota; kingdom Fungi; phylum Basidiomycota; class Agaricomycetes; order Polyporales; family Irpicaceae; genus Irpex; species Irpex sp. P115-07. Next base: position 8,242 of record JAXQGX010000132.1, read on the forward strand.
CATGAAGATAGAAGCTGTCCGACTAGGAGTCTACAAGACTATCTCCCTTGCCGTAAAGCACCATGGGCATGGAGTCTCCGCGCAAATCTCCATCATGCAGAACCTGCAGTACTACGACCATCTCTCAGAATACATGGCAGAGCTGCTGTTTGCGCTGGCAAGCCAATATGACCATACTCAGCTATGCGACGACCTGCTCCGCGACATCGCGGCGAAGTCGTTCAGCGCGCAGGATACGAAGGGCCCGAGGCATTTCTCCCGGTTCTTGGTCAAGTTGGCGGAACTCCTGCCGCGTGCTGTCTTGAAGCAGATTAGTTTGCTCCTGGCGCATCTAGATTCAGAGGTACGCCTATGCATGTATATATGCTATTCTGATTGCTAACCGTATGCAAGGCGTACCCAATGCGTATCGCCATCGTCGAAGTCATCGGCCAACTCATCCGCGAAATCGCCACCTCCGAAGAAGTCGACGCCTCCCAAGCCAAAAAGCAGCTAAACGGGCTCTACGAGCTCCTCCTCGAGCGCGTCCTCGACCTCTCCTCTTACGTCCGCACCAAAGTCCTCTCAACACTCGCCAAGCTGTGCGACCTGCCCGTCAAGTTCCCGAAACAGCGTCTCGCAATAACCAAGGCCGCGGTGGACTCGCTGGAAGATAAGACGGCGACGGTGAGGAAGAGCGCGGTGCAGTTGCTCGTGCAGCTGATTGTGACGCATCCGTATGGGCTGATACATGGAGGGTTGTTGAGTCTGCAGGAGTGGGAGGAGAGGTATCAGGAGACTTGTAGGGAGTTGAAGAAGGTGGAGGATGTTATTGGGAAGGCGGTTGAGAGGGCTGAGGGGGAGGGGAGTGGGGATGACGCGAGTGAGAAAGGGGAGGAAGGGGACGAGGAGGAAGACGAGGAGGATGAGGATGGTGAGGAAGGAGAGGGTGAGGATGGGGAGGCTGGTTCTTCGAAGCGGAAGAAGGGAAAGAAACGGTATGTCACAAGTTTGTTACCATTGGAAAGGTTGGATGACAGCATTGACAGCGCGAAGAACACCGACGACGATTCTATGGACGTCGATGATGAAGAGGAGGACGCTTCCCAAGAAGATGCAGACGCAGATTCCGAGGACGTCACCATGGAAGACGGCGACTCAGAAAACGGCGAAGGCTCCTCCCAACCCAAGAAACCCAAAAAGAAGAAAAAACCCCGCAAATCCGAACTCAACCTCGAAGCCCTACAAAACGAAGCCGTCGTCGCGGCCCTCCAAGACGGTCAGATCCAGCAAATGCGTCTGAAGCGGCGGTACTACGCGGAGTGCTTGAACTTCATACGGCAGATCGAGGGCGGGATGAAGATCGTGGAGGACCTGTTGGCGTCGAATAGTAAGGCGGAGGTGTTGGAGGGGATGGAGTTCTTTAGGGTTATACATGAGTATCAGTTTGACGGCGCTGAGGTGTGTTTCTATTTCTCTAACTTAATCTCGCGGGGAGTTCTGGGATTTGGTGGGGGGATGTGGATGAGGCTGACGTTTTGGTGGTGTAGGCAGGGATCAAGAAGATGCTGCATCTCATCTGGTCCAAGGATAACTCCTCCACGTCCGAAGACGGCAAGGAACTCAAGGGCATCCGACCGCGTTTGCTGGAGTGCTATCGGAATTTGTACTTTGACGCTGTTCCTGGGATGGAGCCCAAGCAGCAGGTGAACCGCATTGCTAAGAACATGATCGAGTATGTTCAATTTCTCTTTCTCCTTTTGAATATATGGATATACTGATTGGTTGTGCGGTGGTGGTGGATAGACTCACGTACGACGCATCGCTCGCTGAACTTACGAGTTTGGAAGAGATGATGCGGATTATGATGGAGGATGACCAGGTGCATCCGGATGTCATTGGGAAGCTGTGGCAAGTCTACTGTGCGTATCTCAGAAACCATACAGCCATTCCAGCACCCTCAGCTAATCAATCATCTGATTTTGTAGCATCCGAAAGACCACTCCCAAGAGCACAACGACGAGGGGCGGTCATCATTTTGGGTATGCTAGCCTTGGCTCGCAGGAGCGTTGTGGCGGATAGGGCCGACGTGCTTATGCGAATCGGGCTCGGAAAATTGGGTCAGGTAAAGTGGCGTGGATGCATGCGAGATGCAAAATGAGTGCTAACATGGTGTATTTATGGTATAGGCTGATCTTACGCTGGCACGATACACTTGTGTTGCGTTGCAGAGGCTTAGTGGGAGCGCGAAGAAAGTGAAAGGTACGACTATCACCTATCCAATCTCAGTTATGAAATTTACATACGAAACGCACGCAGGCTCCCTCTTGGACAAGAACATCCGGCTAGAGATGGACAACCCACTGTTCAAGAAGCTCCAAGAAGCCCTCGAACGGAAATGCCGACACAAAGACTGGTTCTCCATGGCCGAACAAGCCATCAACACCGTCTACGCCCTCGCCGAGCGTCCAGATCTATTCTGCGATCGACTCATTAAGAACTTGGCGAAGAAGGCGTTTGATCCCGAGAAGGAGGACGCTGAACTCCCTGCACCTCAGCCTGAGCGGGATCCGGAAGCTATGGATGAGGATGCTCCAGCTCCCGCGAATGAGGAACCGGCTAGCTCGCAGGGACAGGGCGATAAGAACGTTGGCGATGCGTTCGCACTTGCGCAGCTCCTTTTCGTCGTGGGACATGTGGCTATCAAGCATATCGTCTTCCTTGAACTGGTGGAGCGCGAGTGGAAGAGGCAAAAGGCCGAGAGAGAAGCTGGTATGTCCTCTGCTTTATACCACTGAGACCGATGCGCTGACCATCAATATCAATTGAAGCTGAGAAGGCTGCCAAGGGTCGTAGCGACGGGAAGCAGGCGAAGGACCAAGGAGAGGAGCTCGATCAGGTTGCTGGTAATGCTGAAGACGAGATTGGCGAGCGCGTTGCTGCTATGCGGGAGACTGAACTGCTCTATGGCGAACACTCGCTTCTCACGGTCTTTGGTCCGATGCTTATTCACATATGTGGCAACCCAGGGAAATATAAGGTGCGTGCCGTTATACAGATTCGAAGAGTTGTCCTATTGACTCTGCATGAAGAATCGAACCCTCCGCGCAGCGGCAACACTCGCTTTCAGCAAATTCCTCTGCGTCAGCTCCCAGTTCTGCGACAAACACCACGACTTGCTCTTCCGAATCCTCAAGTCCTCGAAAGACGCGAGCATCAGAAGCAACATCGTCATCGCGCTCGGAGACGTGGCCGTCTCGTTCAGCACTATCATCGATGAGAACAGCAGCGAGCTGTACAGGGGGCTGTCTGACAAGGACATCGTCGTGAAGAAGAACACGCTCATGGTGTTGACGCATTTGATTCTGAATGGGATGATCAAGGTCAAGGGTCAGTTGGGCGAGATGGCGAAGTGTATCGAGGATCCGGATCAGAGGATCGCGGATCTTGCGAGGCTGTTCTTCTCTGAGCTGGCGACGAAGGATAACGCTATCTACAACAACCTTCCAGATGGTAAAAAAAACTGCTTTGTTACTATGCTTTTCTTGTACGATCACTCACACTATTGCTATCATAGTTATCAGTCACTTGTCAGTAGGTGCACATGCGGTGGACGAAGAAACCTTCCAGAGCATCATGAAATACGTTTTCACATTCATCGAGAAGGAGAAGCAGGCGGAGAACATCGTCGAGAAGCTGTGCCAGCGATTCCGGCTCGCAGAAGAGCCACGGCAATGGAGGGATATCGCCTACTGCCTGTCTCTGTTGCCATTCAAGTCGGAGCGGTCGGTGAAGAAGCTCATTGAAGGTCTTCAATTCTACCGGGACAAGCTCCATGAGGAGGAAGTGTACAACCGCTTCCAGGAGATTCTGGCCAAGGTAGCTTCCTCCTCCTGTGTGAGTCGATTGTTGCTTATGCAGAATGTCAGGCACGCACGAGTAAAACGCAGAACAAGCCTGATGCCGAGCTCAATGAATTCGAGGCTGTACGTACAACACATTTTGAGTGCCTAGAAATCATTTCTCATTCATTCGCAGATACTCGAGGAGCATAAGCAGCAAGGTAAAGAAGATCAAGCGTTGGAGAAACGGGTGGAAGGCAAGAAGGCCGCTGCGAAGAGGCGTGCTGCCCGAAGACGTGAGTTACCACTATCATTTTTTGTACTAGGTTTGTACACCTGGGACTGACTTTCGCTACTTTAGCACCTCGTAGAAAGGCTACACAGACGGATGCCGAAGATGACTAGAAGGTTTTGCTGTGTTTCGGGTTGTATGTTATGTATTGTACGTGTTATTTTAGTCACATTGGTTATTGTATTGTATTCGCTCTGTATTCTCGAGATCATGTGTCGTGGTGGGTTTAGACCTATCGAGTTGAGCTTGGTGTGGGTAAGAGACTAATCGCTAAGCTGTGGATCTTCTGACGAGTTTATGGTGAACATACCCAGGCTCAAGTTGGAGGTGGCCAACTATGCAGGTCAATCAGGTAGGGATTCTTGCTCTTTGCAGATCTTGCATCGTAAACAGGCTACAGTCATTCTGACGAAGATTTTAAACGACAGATACGGTTGTGAACAACATACTGGATGGGGGCAAGCTATTCAGGAATATGCGGGCCAGTGCAACAAGAACTGTGGCACCAAGCGTATGATCATGGTGAGAGTCTGCCAAACAAGACCTGCGAGAAGAGCGGATAACCTCGCGACCAAGAGCGATAGCTCGAAGGCTAGCGTATTCAAGACTTTCATTTTTTTGCTGAAGGATAGCTGCGGAAAGCATATTCCTTGATGTTTTTGCAATGACAGTACGGCGCGAGGTATGTACATTTGTAAGACTTTTGTGTTACTAAGCCTGAACTGAGCCACTCACGCCATTTACAGGAATATATCACGTCTGAGCATCTGGATTGAATGTGCTTGATACGTCGATGCTGTTGACTTGACGTCTACTCGCAAGCTACGGCGCGGGCTCAATTCCATGTACAGAGACGGGAAGTAGTGCTCATCTCCCTACTGAATGATGCTATGTGAAGTCAATGCCAAATGTTGGAACACTTGTCAAGCTGAATAAGCTCACAATGTATCCCTTCCGTATAAGTACCAAGAAGTAACACAAAGACAGTCTCATCATTCCCAGATAAATTCCAACGACTCCACAAAGACGACAGATTAATTTGACATGGCCACCGCTGCAGTCCTCTCTCCTCGCGACATTCAGACCACCTTCAACTACTACTTCGCTCCTCTCGACGACGAGCCACCTTTCCAGTACACTTACAAGGTCCCTGAGGGTCAACGCCAAGGTAATGTCGGAAAGGATGCGAAACCGGCCGTTATCCATGACGTCCGTGGCAAGGAGCAAGAGTACGGAATCGGCCTCGACACGTCTGGCTTCCAGTACTTGAAGCACGAAAGTATCGAGAAGGACTTTACGAACGAGAATAGTATTACGAGCGTGTATTATAAGGAGGTAGAGGAGTTGTTGAAGAAGGAAGTCGGCGCGAAGAGAGTTTTTATCTTTGACCACACCATCATTCGGTAAGTACCTCACACGCTGCACCACCCATTTAGATCCACCTCTGACTTGTACACACTTAAACAGACGCAAGCCCTCTGACAACGCTGCACCATTGCGTGGCCCAGTGGGACAGGTGCACGTCTCCCAGACCTACGAGGCCAGTGTCAAGCGTGTCTACCGCCACCTCGGCGAAGACGCTGAACATCTCCTAAAGGGACGTGTTCGCATCATCAATGTTTGGCGGCCTATCGGGCACCCCGTCGCACACAAGCCTCTTGCACTGGCTGACTGGCGTCACCTCGACCCAAAGGATCTTGTCGTCAGTCGCATTATCTATCCTGACCGAGAGGGAAGTAAGTATCCAATCGCTCCTATGTCTGACGAATTCATCCTCACCGGAAATCTTATTCTTCCAGGTGTGTACCAAGTGAAGTACAACCCCAATCATCGGTGGTACTACCTCTCCGACCAGAAGCCCGATGAGGTTGCCCTCATCAAGTGCTACGATTCCGATGAGACCAAGGCTAGGTTGACTCCTCACTCCGCCTTCATTGACTCTACGTCCCCTCCTGAGGCACCCCACAGGGAGTCCATCGAGATCAGGGCCCTCGTCTTCGACACCGAGTAGAAGGAGAGTATGTTATGTTTTCCGCTACTTAAGTGCTAGAATGGTGATTTAGAAAGATCGTTCACTCATATGTACTTTACCTGTTGTGTGCATTTAAATCTGGATACAGCACTACATAGTGCATGCAATAGTACACACCTGATCGATATTCCAAGTTCAATGCGAACTATGAACTTCATGATCAAGCTGAAAGTTACAATTGTTACTGACCGAACATTGTTTGACGTTATTGACATGCCCGACGCCTTTGATCCGTTTGTTGATCCGCCCTATCCTCCTTCCTGAAATTTCTTAGACGCTCAATTACAGTGGCTCGAACGAACTTCGGCCACCAAGAAACGAAGTGTAACATACTTCACACTAAACGACCATGGCACGACGACATGGAACCAAGGGGGCTCCAAAACGCTCGAAAGCTCGACCCGTGGACCGCAAAGAGAGCAGCATGAAACGCTGGAACAAGCTTTCAGATATTCCCATGGATGAGGAGGACCAGTGTATGTCTGCGAGTCTCTTGCTGACGCTATGATTAGATAAATGTTGATTTTGGTCTCTTATAGTCCATGCGTCAAGAGATCAGATTCTATTGGACGGAGAGGATGCCCAGTCTGACGATGAAGGCGAGGAGGAGGAGGAGGTCTTTGCACTAAAGGGCATACCAGACGACTCAGACGAAGATGATTCAGAGAACGAAGAGGGTGAAGGAGACTCTGATGAAGAAGATGAGATTGACGAGAAACCGGCAGCGACGAAGGCAAAGAAGTCCAAGCAGTCCAAAGCTAAGCAAAAGGCTGATTCCCCTCCACTATCTGGCGACGACTCTGCATCAGAGGAGGAAGAGGAGGGTTGGGGTACAAAGAAGTCGGCGTACTACTCGTCTAATGCTGCTGAGCTTGATTCAGAGGATGAAGAAGCCAACGAGCTGGAGGAGCAGGAGGCGAAGAGGCTGCAAGCGAAGTTGAGGGAGAATATGGCAGATGAAGACTTTGGCTTGGGCGATATTGCCGGTGCTGACAGTGATGAGCAACTTGGGTGAGTGTTGAAATTATCATCCATATTTTGAGATCCCACTCACCGAGGGTGCAGGGAGTTTGATGAACCCGCACCTTCCGTGCAGCTGCAATCATTACCCCAGGATAAACAAGGTCTTTTACGACATTTACAGAAGACAAACCCCGAGGCTCTGGCATTGGCCGGAGACTGGGATGGTACTGCCCGTCAGCTGATCCGAGTCCAAGAACAAATAGAGCTGTGAGTACACTACTCGATGCACTGCAATTTATCCTGACATGGCATGCTTCCATCTTTAGTATTGACTCGGACCCTTCAGTAGACATGCTCTCATCTGGGATGCTCCATCTATATTATCGTAAGCACAACTTCACCTTCTCGCAGTTTCCAACATCTCCTAACGAGACTTTCCCGCTTGTGCAGAGGCTCTCCTCCAATACGCTGCCACCCTCGCCTTCTACCTCTACCTCCGTGCCTCTGACAAATACACTCAACACCCAGAATCCCTTCGCTCACATCCCATCATGTCTCGTTTACTCACCCTCAAACAGTCTATATCAACATTCGAATCTCTCGGAGTTGGAGAACTGGACGATGACGATGAAAGTGATTTAGACAGTGACGAAGGTGTTGGCGAAGGCTTGTCGTTGTCGCAGTTGCGCGGCCTTGCACCTAATGAGTTAGAACGCTTGTTGGCCGAGGTTGAGGCACTGAAGTCTGCGAATCCCGAGTGGGCGGCGAAGGGGGCCACAGAGAGCGAGGCTACGCCTAAGAAGTCGAAGGCAAAGAAAAATAAGGCTGAGAACGCGACGCTCGGCGAGGACGAACCGCCGAAAAAGAAACGCAAGACAGAGAAGAAGAAGGACAAGACCGCTGCTTCTGCCGTCAAATTGCCCGTGTTCGACTTGGAAGAGCCAGAGTTCCCCGCCGCCTCGAAGTCCAAGTCCAAATCAAAATCGTCTACCTCTCTCGCGAACGGCGACTCCTCGGCGGCAGACAACTTTGGCGAGTTCACCACGCTACAAGATGCCGATGCTCAGGACAAGGCCGCTCGCAAACGCTCTCTACGCTTCCACACTTCCAAGATCGAGAGTGCTAGTGCCAGAAGAGACAGGGCTCGCACTGCGTTGGGCGGAGACGATGATATTCCTTGGAAGGACAGGCAGAAGGAGAGGGACAAGAAGGCTAAGCAGGCGTTGGCGAAGACTCGTGGACAGGGTGGTGAGGACCTGGACGACGCGGAGCCTGAACCGCGGAATGAAGGGGCAGGGAAGAAACGGAGGAGAGAAGAAGAGGGAAGTGGGAGTGACGGGGAGGGAGATGACGCTGCTGGGTATTATAACCTTGTACAGCAGAAGTCGAAGGAGAAGAAAGAGAAGAAGAAGGCGGAGTATGAGGCGGCACAGGCTGCTCTTCGGTAAGTGACTTCTTGGTTCTATGGCAAGTAGTGTATGAGGCTAATGGTGGGATCACCTAACAGTGAGGGAATGTATCAAGACGACACCGCTGGCGACGGGCCACGTTCCGTCTCTCGTGCAATCCTGGCGAACAAGGGTCTCACACCGCATCGCTCCAAGAGCGTTCGCAACCCTCGTGTCAAGAAACGCCAACGCTACGAAAAGGCGAAGAAAAAGGTGTCTTCGCAGAAAGCTGTGTTCAAGGGCGGGCTTGCTGCTACAGGGAAATACGAGGGAGAGAAGTCTGGTATCACGAAAGTCATCAAGGGCGTTCGTTTATCATAGTTTGTGGTCTCTTCTTGTATGCTTCATGTGTTCTAGGTGTAATGCATCTCATGTGTTTCTGGAGAGGAGAGTGGTTTGTTCTATGCACAGTAGTGCTCTATCTCGATGCAGGTACATTATTCCATCCATAGTATGCGTACATAACGAAATATCCCGGCAGGAGAGGGGGGTTGACGATGCAATATGCAAACAACAGGGGTGTGGGTAGACTGACAAAACAGGAGAGAAAAGTTAAATAACCACAACAGCGTCCTTACGCTTCCACCAGGCGCATACACATGCATGAGCACGAGTACAAACGGCCCCAACATGAACTCAAGAACATCCAACCAGATTCAACGGGTTTCCCAACACATGGCCATCACCCACAAGGCAGTTCTCCACACCTCATCCTCTAAACTCAGTCAGCACCGTAGGGTCGAACTGCATGCCCAACGCCGCCCCGTTCATCGCAGCGAGCTGATGGTCCTGCACCGGCGTCCTTCTCGGCACGACAGAGGCCATATGCTGCAGCTCGGATTCACCCGCAACAGCCTGGTGGTAAGTACGAGAGATCTCCGCGGCCTGCTCCATGCACTCCTCATACGCATAGCTATACTGCTCAAGACCCTTGATACAGTTCTCCACTTCCGGTCGTCCAAGGCGTGCGAGGAGAGTCCCTGCCTGGATGATGCTGACGTGCATGACTGCGGAGTCCAGACGCTACACACGCAAAGAATTTCCAGAGGCCGCCACCAATACAACGAAGATGCAAACGATGTGTGGTCAGTTCACACAGATTCAAACGTTCAAGGTAACGTGGACTTGTGCGTACCAGGTAGCCATTGGTCGTCAACACGCCCGCCTGTACAAGTACGTCCAAGTAGATCCAGGAACCGTCAACATCCGTCATTCAGACAGCAATTAACCCTTAGGTGTACTTACCAGTCCCGCAATCCTCAGCGCCCCATGTAATGCATCATCACCTACCTTCTTCTTGATGGCCTCTATCTGCGCAAAATTGGGATGCTCGTTCCCAGGGCTTCCCGTTCGTACCATGTCGTTCACTTCGCGGATGCCAAAGTCGTCCAGGGCATTGAAGAGGACTATCCACATGATGTGGTAGGTTGCATCGCTCGCACCTGTGTTCGTAAGGAGAGGGGTAAAAGAAGTTGGAAATACAGCGGTCAGAACCCACAAACTGGTTATGCGATGATGCACAATGTACTCACAAGCAGACACGGCACTAACAAAATCCCACTCCGCCGCAAAGTTACTCGGAACACCCACTCGCTGCAAGTGCTCGTCCTTCCACTCATTGAGAATGTTGATCAGGTTTAGAAGCACTTCGAGTGGAATGCCATCCGACTCTGTTGCAGGTCGCCATAGTTGACGGGACATCTGTCGAGCGATGCGCGCCAGTGCGTGGGCTGAGCGGTAGTAGCCCTGTAATGTTTCCACAGCATGAGGAACAGGAACGACGAGGCTTGGGAACGGGTTGAAACGTACTAAGAACTATGGGAGAGAAGTTGTGCGTTAGCAATGAAGATACGCATCGGAGAAAAACAGGCGATATAGGCTCACCTCTAACTGCTCTCTTATTGAGGGAGAGGGCTGAGCCGCCTCGGCAATTTCGGATGGGGATGCGGGACCGACAGTGTAAAAGTCAATGTCGTAGTCATCATCATCGCTGTTGATCGCCGTAAGACCAAAGTATCAATCACGTTTGCACAAGACGATGATGAGAAATGAAGTCGAGGACTGACAGCATCGGTTTTCTCCTGTAGTAGACACTTCGGTAAGCATCTGACAAACAGGCCATCCACCAGGCAAAGATCATCGTCCCTCGAGCTTCTGGGTCCTCAATATTCGACATCACGGATTTGTGGTTGATCTGACCCGTGAACCGTGATAAAATCAGCTCTCAGAGAGAAAATCATGGCGAGCACCAAATCAGGAAACACGCACCTGCAAATCCAACAGAAGTCGGATGGCGGAAAATAGCCAGAACCCGTGGAAGCCTTCGCGATCGTCGTCAGCAGGATAAGGAGCTTCCACACACGAATTATACTCACCGGTGTTATCGTCAAAATTCTCTGCAGCACGAAGATGGCAATAATCCATTCAATGAGGGTTGACAGTGATAGGCAGCTGGAAGGTACTCACGGTTCTGCATAGGCTCGATGAGCAGCGCCACAACGACATGGTCTGCATTGGGTACACGGTGGACCTTGAGATCCTCTGCCAACTCGCGCGCTCGGTTGATGAGCGTCCTCGCGAGCAAGCTCTGGCCATTATTCCGGGCACGGTCCTTCACCAGCAGTGGGTGCTCCGAGAACTTTGCGCCCCACGAAATAACAACCGCCACTAGCCTGTGGGTTCAATACGGCGCGGATAAATAGTGCGTAATGGTTAGTTCCAAACTTCGAGACAAGGTGACCAAAGGCCGTGCTAGAGAAAGAGACTAACGCATTATGGAGCTGTTTGAACGCAGTGACTGAGCCCGGCGAGCCGTACGATGAGCGGTCGACTGGTGCGTATGGACTGATCGTCTGGAGACTATGCTGTAGGCGGGCGCGGAATTGTGATGGGTTTAGTAGCGGGAGGCGGGTGTGGACTATCTGGAAAAAGACTTCTACGAGGTCGAAGGCAAAGCTGTAAACCGAGGTGTCAGCGCATGATATACACCAAAAGGAGGCTTTGCAAATTCGGGCTTGATGAATGTTTGAATGCAGCAAACGAGAAGCGGAAGAAGAGAAGGAAGAACCGCACGCACTCAATTCTAAAGCTTTCAGACTGCAGTTGATGGCCAAGCTCGCCCCATTCCGCGTAAGCTTCCGAAACAGTACGCGCCGTCTTCGTATTAGGCAGTCGGGAATTGGGTGCATTACTCAAGTCGCTGCAGGATAAATCAGAACATCATACAGAAGATGCTGTTAGCGCAGGAGGACGAACTTCGGATCCGGTGGAGAGAAGAGATATACAAGCAGGTCCTTGGTCGATGTTTCATTGGTGACTCTGGCAATCTGGGAAGGTGGTTGTTGTGGCGGAGGAGTTTGTACGGACACTGGTGGATATGGATGTGATCTCGCGCCTTCGGACGGTCTGTGAAAAGTACGTAAAACCACCGCTCACACAAGAGATGAAGGTAGTTACGTTCGTATAGGTCCCGCAGTTGGCGCGGGGCTGAAAACACGTTAGTTTTCTATATACGGCAGGAGTGAGATACACGAACCTGCCGTTCGAGTTGCTGAGAGTACGCGGCCTCTTGGCAGAGAGCCGCCGTTTCTCAGAGGTAGCCTGTTGTACGTAGTGTCTAAGGCAAGATAAGCCTCATTACTTGTGAGAATATGATGTCTGACTAACGTGCAGGGATAGTTCTTGGCTAAGCAATGCTGCGCAGACAGTCAGTACCACATTGCCGCCATGAACCTGTGAGAAAATCCGCACCGCGCACTGATAGAAACATAAGCTCGTTTACTTTGGATAGAAGCAGAGGATCGTACCTTGTCTTGGCCAGGGAGCTGGTTACATTTTACTTTGCGCGAGCTATTAATCACAGTGGCGGGCGCGTAAGCGTACAGTTCGGCATTGAATTCATTCGCGCTGAGACGCACCGACACGCATCGCAAGCTGTATTCTGTCTCCGTGGAGGTGGCAGTGTTTTAGCCAGCTCATGTATTTGGTTCTGTACGGAGGGGGAAGAAAAGTTGAAACCTGCATGTCGGACCCCTCGTCAGGCCACAGATACTCGGAAGCGCGTCACAAGTTATGTGTAGCTCGCACCTGACGACGCAGGAGATCTTGCTGCTGGCTGACCTGAGCCTGACGCCTCCATATTTGAGCGAAGCTGGAAATAGAGATGGTGGTGGTTGCAGACGAAGAAAGTGTTTGAAGAGGAGGGTGAACTTGCGGAGGCCTGAAATAGACTGCCGACGGACTGCTTGCTTTGATTTCGATGGTGTTACGATTCGGCCCCGAAGAGACGCTTGAGTAAGACTAATTGATCACCGTGCTAATTCACTGCCATCCAACCCTGTGCCTGCCGTTCCATACGCACAATCACAAGGAGATAAAGAACAAAGAAACAAGAAACAAGAAAAACAAACAGCACAGAGACGGATACTCCAACACACCTGCTGCGGTGAAGTGATGTATGCCCAGACAGTCCAGTGGCCGGGGTCCTGCTTGAGGTTACCTTAGGTCACAAATACGTCACACGCATAAAGGAGGGCGTCGGGATGTACAATCTTAACAAGTCACACATGTTCCGGGAGAGNATACACAAGTAAATGCAGAGCGGGCCAAGGACTCTATGCACGAATCTGGGCACGGGTGCGAATATGGGATAACATGACGGGTGCGCGGGATTATCAGAACCCAGGAGGGACGATTCCCTTCTGCTGGTTCTGATTGGAGCCTGGCGGGGCAGGGTACAAAGATGATGGTGCTGCCATCTATTAAACAAAGTGAACTCGTCAGTAAAGTAGTCTGGCGGAGGGGAAGTTACGGGAAAAGGAGAATGGGACCATGCTGACGTGCCAACGCGTTTCGCATGCATTTGAAAGGGAAAACAGATAACACGTACCTGCTGCGCACCATATTGTTGTGCGTACTGCTCCTTCTCCTGTGCCACAATCTTGGACTCGTCCTCCAGGCTGAGCGCGAGAGGAAGTCCCACGAGCAGAGCGCTGGTGGTGACTATCCACACGATATTGCCGACCACTCGTCCTCCGGATTTCAGGAAGCCAGCTGTTTTTGAGAAAGTAGATGTGATGCTGTGCCGCGTGGTGGGTGGCACGATGTCCACGAGGGCCGTGAGTCGCTCGTAGAATGACTCTTCGGCATCCAGGTCTGACTCGTTGGAAGACAGCGAAACGGAGGAGGAGGTGCGTGATGACGCCTGCGACATGTAGGGAGAGTTGTTCACATCCTGATCCTTCTCTTCGACGATTTCAACCTTGACCATTGTGTTCTACGTTGAAGTGGGTGATGAGGAGACTGTCGTTGGCGGTGGTGGCGGTTGCGAGCTGGCTGCTGGCGGAAATGAGCGCCCCTGACGTCTCCAAAAATTCGCGTGGACGCTTGTGACATGTGTGACGTAAATAATTCTCAGCGATCACCGAGGGCGGTTTCCGGGGTCCTGATCAATCATTCTGCCATAAGAGGAAAACATTCGCTCTCGCACGCCTCACCTGAGATTAGGTTATCTTTTGACGCAATACTCGCACGAATGCAGCGCGCCATTCAGCTGTCCGTGACTCTCAGGTATTGGAAAATGATACGAATAGCGCAATTAACACCCTTCAGTGCCTTCCAATGAAGTACTGACACGGATTGACACCGCGAGTTCCGAGGCCTGTCTAGGACTCTCAATACAGCACACGCCGGCCATCTCCTTGCACCTGCTTTCTATCTATTAGATCGCTACAGCATTCCCACTCATTCCGGCTTGTAGGGACGCATCAATGAGGCCTGCCAAGCATCCCCGTTAGGACCACCGAGAACATCGTACCTCATATCTATGCAGACATAGAACAGCATCCGCAACGCGATATTCGCGTGAGTAAAGAGCTGTGGAGCACAACTCTATGTAATATACTCATCTGTGATCCGCTGGACCCGTCGAGGGGCGGGAGGGATCTACAACATATGCTCACACTTGTCTAGTCCCCACCTCCTAATTCACCGAAGATATCTCTTGAGCCCGCTATGAAAACGCCGTGCCTCAGCGAAGCGTCGACCGTCTCCACTATCTCGCCAGTCAAGTCTTGTCATCACGGTTCAGCCCCATCTCGCAAAACCCCGCTTCCCACAATTTATCCTGCCAAACAAACGAACAACTTGCCGTCCACCCAGCGAGTCCCTATACACTCGCAACGTGCCCGGCCACTCTCATAAGCCGCCCCTAATATCGCAATAAAGCACACTCTATCTGGCCTCGTTCCACAAATAATCGCACGGATCCGCATGCACCGGCTTCACACAACTTATGAATTATCGCATTGCCAAGGAATAATGGGAATAATCTAGAGCACGCGCGTCCGCTGTCCTGGTATCGCAGTGTCCTGAAGTCGTTCCACCGCAGCAGCTCTGACAGCCGAATCCTAGATCTATGAGAACTCCCACTACAAAATAGGAAAGTGTCGACGTTGGTCAGCCCAGTCGCTCTGATCAGACTTCAGTGTTCGACAGGAACGGACACTTACCGGGTTCTCGCGTGAGGGTGGCAACACCACAGGCCGAACGAAGTTCTCGCTGATGG